>CM052318.1:2044431-2059044 GCA_028455605.1 Lasioglossum malachurum
GGGTCTCTTGTGCAGCAACCTCCTCGTGGTGAGACCTGGGCAATGGGTATTATCCTCTATTTGGAAGAACTACTAGTGTCTTATGAATAGAGGATAATATCGAGCTAATAGCTGCACATTTAATGAATATGTTGATTTGCAATAAATTGTATTCTTATACCTATTGTCTTCCATAACATTTTGCAATTTCACATTCCTTCAGAACATAACATATGTATTATCCACGCTGGTTCATCCCGGGTGTGAACACTGTCATATATTCTCTGGTTCTATTTAGGTAAAGAGTGCGGGACCACTGACATCGAGGAGATAGTATCTCGTTTGGGATAGTATTGTCATAGACGTCCAGCTTTATGGGAGTTCGTGTGACCTGAATTTTCCGTGTTCTCTTACGCCCTCTATAGGACATATTCTGGCTCCAGCCAGAGAAGCAGAAGGCCACCGACGGCATTTCGTCGGTGAAGAAGACCACTGAGGAGATTCTAGTCGCGACGGATCGGTGAGAAGGCGAATTATCACGAAACCATATCGATTATTATTAAATGTTACATCCTCTGCTATGTTTCAGACGATGTTTTGGCACTATTTTGGCACTATTTAGAACTTTTAGCGACGTGAATCTCATATCACTGTAAATTCCACGTTATGCTGTCCACAGGGCTGGCAGTCTATAAGGCTGGCTCTTGTCGGTGGTCGAACACCACCCTGTATTTTGTTTGGCGGAGATTCAAACGTACCGCCATTTAGCCATCATGCGATTCATCTCGGCTGCCAAAGATGGCGCTGACAGTCCTTCACTGCAGTGCAAGTGATTAGGTATGTAAATAAAGACATATCAGATATCTGGACATATACAGGGTGTTCGAGTACAGGTGGAGAACATTTAAAGGGCGGCGACTCCTAGAAATGCCGTCGTTGTAGAAATGTTCAATGTCGTCGAATGATTAAGTTGTGGATCCTTAATCTTTACCTGGAACTTCAAATGACAACCAAGGTAAGCATATGTCTGTTATTTGATACGTGACGCAACGTGTACCTTTGTTAATCGGGTTGAAGCATTTTAGGCGGATTTTTAGTCGCCAATAATTAAAAAACGAAGTCGAAATTGCAATTTTTTGATCCTTCATTTTCGCTTTATATCGTCACGTAGAACTACCCCTTAACCCTTAGCACTCGAGTGGCGACTCTGTTACGTTATTAAATTGAGTCACCACTAAAAATTGCTATACCATTATTCAAAATATTGTTTAGCTTATTAAATATATTGCTATCTAATCAATTACTAAACATTTAAGTATTGTATGAGTTATTATATCACTTTCATACTCATAAAATTTCCAAGATAATAGAGAATGCAAATATTCTAGTTCGAACCAATGGTTAATTTTCGAGTTAAAATAGCTCCGAGTACAAAGCGTTAATACTCATAACATGAAAATAAATCATATACATGGAATGAAAATATTCCGGGTCTGTAGAAATGTTTAGTTTTCGTGTTAAAATAGTTCCGAGTGCGAAGGGTTAAATTCTCCCACCTGTAGTCGAACAGCCTGTATGGATATAAATGTTCGTCACGCTGCGATTCAGATGACTTTCGCTCAGAATACATTCTCCGTTTTAATGGGACTTTGCCTTGAGGAAAACAAAAGGAATTCGCTGAAAGGATTGATTTCTCATCGGGATTTACAGAATCTATGATTCCGACGACAGGACTCGGCCGAACACGTAACTATGTACATATGTAGAAGTGTTGGTCGTGAAACGGACACAACATTTCGAACAGTGCGAACAAAAGTAAACGCATTGCGTTGATCGATACTATCTACTTACACGACGGTGCCATGGAATGCGTGCAACCATAGACTTAGAACCCGTGATCCGTGGTGTAACAGAGCATGCGTAAATGTTTGTAGCTACATATTCGTTTGGTACGTCAGTTTGCAGGACGCTACTGCACGGTGTTGACGCGCGTTGAATGCCGCGGAACGTTCCTGAAACGTTCGGTTTCGTTGTTTATTGTAAACAATCGCCGATAGTGACATCGAGCAACAAAACAGATCCTCGTCCGTGGCCAAAGTGTACGCGAGTGTTCATTCAACGATCGCACCATTTTCTCTCGGTGAGACTTCTCTTCATTTCGTTTTAGTTTATTGCTACTTATGCTACCCATGACCCAAGAATTTAAAGACATTCGGACAATCGTACAGTGGCTCGAATGTCTTCATTACGAATGACTTAATTATACTTCATTAGCTGGACAAAATTCATTTTCAAACTTATTATGTCAAAGTGATTTTTAATAACGTCAAGCCTCTTGCATTGAAAAACCTCGATGTTTACGGGCCTGTATTCGATTATATCATTTTGTATGTTTTTAGTAAAATATATAGTGCACGTTGCTCCACGCGACGAGACAAGCTAATACTTTTTACAGAACGTTGGAAATCGGGTCGAAATGTGAATTATCGAAATAAATATCGAAGCACATCTGAAAGTATTGACGTCATTATGCTTTTGTTTCGTAGAATCCATGGGATCTACACATGTAGATCGATATTAGCGCTATATCTGTTCCATGCAAATGTTCATATTACCAACAGATAATAGCTTTTGTGCATGGAAGTCGGAGCAGGCAGAATTAATTATTGTTTACGAAAAGCGAATGTGTGGATTGCGCACATCAGAGTTTGATTTCCATTTATTTTAAATATTGTTTAAAGATATCGGTACATATCTGTTCATGATGATAAGGTGCGGGATTTTTCCTAAATGTGATTTATCTCATCTCGTTGCGTCATTCGCACGATACATTATGAATTGTTTGTATTGTTGTATCGTTTAATTTAATTATAGAGGATTTGTAACGGGAAGTGGCAATGAACTTTTTGAAGTTGTACGTTGTTGAATGGGTTGCATATTCCACGGCGCGGTGTAGATTATTTTACGAGCGTTGACCACGAAAAATGAATAGTCTTCACCTCTTTTGATTACATAGTTCTCTATTAAATACATTAAATATATTATATTAATAATATATAACCACATTGTGTTTAGAACAGTATGGCATTATTGTATATATTTAATTTATCAATTGTATATCATAATTCTCAATCATTTCCTTATTTGCAATGCACTTATACAGGGTGATCCAAAAATGGACAAATTCTGTAGAATTTGTTCTTCAAATAAAACAAAATTATTTTTGTCCCCACAGCATGGTTCTACACGAAATCTTTTTGTCAGTAAAAACAAATTGATACAACAGACAATCTAAGTACATTTCTTCTATCTACATGCTTTATGAACATGCTTAGTGAAAGTCAGTCAAGGTCACGGGTATAAAAAGCACTGTTATTTCAGTCGCTCCGTTTCTGATACTCTAATCTAACGTTACGTTAGTTTATTAACTCTTGCGGTCGGTTTATGAATGAAGTGAATAATTAATTGCACATTCTGCAGTTTCATTGCCTTCCCAAGATGTTCGCCACGATGACTGCGAAGTCGCGGTAAAAGGTCGTAGAACGGAGCTAGAATGGAGGACATGAATAACCTCGAACGGTCAATTAATTTTCTTGTTAGCCAGTGTTTCTACGCTCGTTGCTCTCGTGTCTGTAGAATTCCAAAAACTTTCCACTGTGTCTCATTGATGAAGACCTTGGTGTCCGAAGAAGGTGTTACATAAAACAAATGAAAACAAATACGTATAAACAATTCAGGTTATGGCCTGTCATGAATTGAAAATCACGTAACACTGTGAAAAATCACGACTGGTGCAAAAGTAGCAAAAGTTCACGCCATTCCTATAGCGCTTAATAAATACATTTCCATTAGGCCTTCGTAAAGAGGATCTTTACAATTCAGGAACACGAGTAATAAATCTAACGCTACAAATTTCACTAACAATGTCAAAGCAGCCGACGGTACTCAAATATTTGTGACGTGTGACGTAAAATTAGTATCTTTCGAAATAATAGGGAGATAGGTCTACCGGGAATTTGCGTCCGTATTAGACGAAAAAAGTCGCTTGATTATTGATAACGACCGGCTTATTTTGCGATCGGTAGATGGTATAGGTATGTTTACAGTTGGCCGTGCATCTCGAATCGAAAAGCGGTGTTTATCTAGAAGCGTGTGTGAAAGAGAGGTACGTTGACTCGTGACTTCGTTTGAAACCGTGAGTCTCGGGCGAGTTGTAAATCTGTCTGGATACAAACACTGATAAAATTTTTCGAAAAGATGGTGTTCAGACGGCGACGGTATCTTGATTCGATACGAATAACATCTGACATATTTATTAACCGAATTGCTTTTAAAATGGAACACTTGATTTTCAAAGTTGGCTAAAAATAGGGAGCTTCTTCTTAATGAAAAATCATTATTAAATTTTTGAATTGTTCATCACTAGACAGCGGATTATATGCATTTATAACATAGATGAGTAGGTGTAATTTAGAACAGTAAAAATATTAGAAGAATTTGAAATACTGTTGTATTATTTCCAACCTATTAAACACATTAAGAATGAAAATAAATTTCTATTTCACTCCGGTTTGTTGCAATTCAATGTTGCAATGCAAATTCAGGACGAAAATTCACGTCTATTCATGACACATGATTTTGGTATACTGTAGCGGAAATTGCTATCTGTTTCGTTCAATGTCAACGTTCAGTGTGCGTCAAATGCATTATAAATCTGTCGGCAGAGGAGGATAAAGTTAATACATAGGCGGACTACAATGGAATATGCCGCTTCGAACGATATTAAAGTACCACGCGCGTGCGTCTGCTATTTGTTTACTGTTAGAAGACTATCGGTTTTGCACTCCAAGTTCACCTTTTTGGAAATCAAATTCAACCTTATGTAAATCAATTTCACCCATTAAGAATATTCAAAATTAATTATTTATTTATTTGGATTAAATTACATATTTATTTAGATTAATCTCAGAATTACAAAATAATATCAGAGGGCTTGGATTAAAGAAATATAAAATATCTCAGACATCCCGGTACGTATCGATTTGCTGGACGCGATTTAATCTTCTGGTTGTCTGCCATTGCTGCTCTTGAGACTCGGTCAGCAAAACTTTTACTGCAATGACCAGAATTTTCGTGGTTCTACCTCCACTGCGACAAACTCGAGTGAAATAGAAATTTATTCCCCTTCCCGTATTTTAACGTGTCAGACTCGAGATGAAAAGATTTGAACAAAATCTAGCAAATACAAATGTTACGCCTTTCTTTTTAGATGAAATCAAAAATTCGATTCGTTTGTACTCTATATTTAACTATTGTTAAATACCACGACCGTACCGCGACCGGTCAAGTGACCGGTTTCGCATTTTTTATTTTTTAATTATTGAAATTATGAAGCTGCTTTTATAAGAAATTATTCAATAAATTTCTTTATTTAATCACGTATTATTATAGAACTTGTGAAAAATCTAAATAAGTTCAGTCTTGTAATTTTTATAAAACACCTTTCAAAAACGAATGACTTTCTCAAAATTATATCCAACAGCTTAAGTCTTTTTAAGACGTTAAAAGGTTTACTCATTTATTAGTTTTAGTAAAAGGTCGATGTTCTCAGGCGACTCGACACGTGTACGTTTTTATCCCAGTGATACAGTAAACAACATGTTTGACTTGCATCACTATTTAGCCATGCATTGCTATAGTTATTGCTCCTGGTCCAGCGGGTTGCTCCGATGGGAACGTCTACCTATTGTATATTGTATTACTCTAGAATTGTTATCGCTTCTGTTCTCTCTTGAGAGATATACTCCTTTATCAATAACCAGAGATGAATTTATCTGTGATAAGGTTCGATAATAATTATGTGCGCGGAGCAGCTTCACATTTAATATAGTGTAACTTGTAACGGGCGCACACGTGTATTCGTAGACTTCGGCATTTTCATCGGTGAGTACCTTCTGATCACGGCAGCATTTGCAAATAATATTTCTTTGTGCAGTTACTTTAATCAAGGATCTGATACTCGCAGAATTCGCATTTTCCTTGACCAGGGAAATTCCGAGATCGTGTCTCTCAACGTTTGCTTTCTGCAAACATTATTTCTAGACTGCGGATCTTTATGCATTTACAGCAAAATTGAGTGGATGAAATTTAATACTGTTGAAAAACTTTAAAAATTGAGGATGTCAATGTATGATTTCTCTTTCCGTGCTCTACTATAGATATTTATATAATCAAATATACAATCACAAATAATACGTGCTCTACTATAGATATTTATACAATCAGTTCTTATAAAATCATTTTTATTATTTCAATAATTGTAAAATAATAAATCTGGAACCGGTCATTTTGATCGTTTAGTGTTAATATTCTTAGTTCGTACTAATACAGTGTTATTTATTTCGCTTCCATATCTTGCTTTCAGAAAAATGGAGCGTACAGCGTAGATATATTTTTCTAAACACTTTGAGATGACCAAGCTGCCTTCATCGAAATGGACAAAAGCCACCGAAAGGAACTGAAGAACCCGCGACAGAAGGCCAATGTATTGTCGATATTATCGTTCTCGTAAGGACATCGAAACACGCTTCTAATACCTTCGAACTAGAGACTTGAACTTGTGTTGAAATCGTGCTTTCGACAAACAGGTGGATATGGAAGCTGTTCGTGAAGGGTTACAAACGGGAATTGAACGAGAGCGATCTCTATTCTCCTCTACGAGAAGATAAGAGCAGTATTTTAGGGCAAAGTATCGTCAAGCATTGGGAGGACGAGGTGAAACGATGCGAGAAGAAGAAAGACGGCTCGAAGCCGAGCTTGTACAGGGTGCTGTACAAATGTTTCGGCGGCATAGTACTCTACACCGCGTTATGGGTGTTCCTTCAAGAATTCGTTATACGGTACGGCAACAATGTCCACCGCGACACAATTTATTTAACACCAGTCATGGCATGCCGGTCGAGAAAATTAGAATTGATCTTTGAAACGGGATCAAAGAGAACGAATTTTCTGAGAACATCGCCGTCGCGTCGTCGTTTTTGTGCTCTCTATTGGGCGTGTTATGAAACACCTTGCGTCACAGATCAATAGCAATGAATTAGGAACTATCTTGAAGAAGAACGAAAGTTGAATTTGCCTGTCGTCTATTATACAGACCAGTTCACAATTAAGGGGTTAACTGGTGTTACTGTGTTGACGCGATCATTAATCATAGTAATACGATACAATTACGTATCGTTACCACGAAAGTCGCCACGATTTCCTCACATTCTTTCCGGTCAGCAGAACTCGAAGTTAATTGATATGATAATTGGTAGATTAAAAATGGTATTACGATCGCTGTGCTTCGCGGTTCGATTTCAATCTGTTTCCAAGAGCGAATTCCAGATTAAAAAGCACGTAAAACGCACGAGTACAATTTGTACAGGGTGGTTCATCTAAATGTAGCCACCCAAGTATTTCCTTTACTTTTGATGACTAGGCTGCGGATCTTTATGCATTTAAGATTTGTCTGTAAAAATTGAAAATTGCATAAACGTCTGCAGTCTAGTCGTCGCAACATACATTTAGGTGAACTACACTGCATATACATTTATTTTATATTTAGCCAAAGAAGGATGAAATGAAAAATAATTTTAAATATGTTTTTTAGAATCATTCAGCCGTTCCTGCTAGCTAGGTTACTGCGATATTTCTCCGGGAGTAAGAAAACATGGACCACCGATATGTATTATTACACGACAGCGTTCTGCATATTCCCTTTCATCGACGCTGTAATCTTGCACTGGTCTCTTCAAACGTTGACGCACGTGGGGATGAAAGTTCGAGTCGCCTGTTGCACTCTGATATACAGAAAGATCCTGAGACTGTCCAACTCCGTCCTCGAGAACGAAACGTCCACTGGACAAGTAATGTTTCGACCAGTTACACGAGAATCCTCCCTTAATCGGTATCGAATCGTTCGACTAATTCAGCATCGATGTTACAGATGGTGAACTTCCTGAGCAACGACGTCAACAGGCTCGACTACTTTGTCTTTGGCATTCACTACTTATGGATCGGACCGACCCAGATGATTCTAATCACGTATTTTATATTCCGCGAAATCGGATTCGGAGCCTTCACCGGGATGTCGGTAGTCGTGTTGAGCATACCATTGCAGCGTAAGTGTTGACAGGCTTGTTTTGTACGTCAATGAGATTATAACACCTTCGAGTATATGTATAGAGTGTCCAAGAAATGTTATTCACTAATCCCGCGATCTAAGCTCGACAGAGCTCTCCGATCTAAGTCAGTTTTCTTACCCTGATGGAATCACTCTGTTCTAGGAAATACTGTATAGCCACTCGTTTGATTTGTCGTTTATGGGTTCTAGTGTACCTCGCTCGAAAAGTGTTGCGTTTGACCCATGGTTTGGCAATGAGAACCGACTACAGGCTGAGATTGGTAAATCAGATCATCGCCGGTGTGGAAGTGATCAAGATGTACGTTTGGGAGATCCCGTATTCCTATCTTGTGGAGAAAGCCAGGCGGTAAGAGAAACGTATTATCCACTATCTCTGTCTAAACTCTGTTTACGTAAGGTTCTATCAACATAAGCTTCTTCGATCAGTAAATATTTATTTTTAATCTGTGATTATATGTTTTCTTAAGGGGGCTCGTACACCTGGGACACGGAAAAGTAGCGTCTACTTCTACAATTTCTTGGGGGAGGGGGAAATTATTGTTTATCGTAAAGCCTATAGTTTTCATATGACTATAAGATTAAAAATTGTGGCGGCAAGTTCTACGAGAGTAATATTTCCGAGAAAGAATTTCTGCGATTGCTAATATTGTTAAATCAGTCCGCCGTTAAAGTAGATAAAAATAACAAAAAGATCTAATTTTCATTTCGATCTACTCTTGACAAAATGCCCAATCTGCCGAAATCATCAATGTCACTTTTTCCTTAAGGAAAGAGGTGGACGTGTTAAAAAAATACTCTATTGTCGAGCAGTTCGGTTTAACGTTCGACTCCAACATTCCTCGAGTTAGCCTCTTCATTACGATATTGACGTACGTCTTAAGCGGCAACAACATCGATGCGGAGAAAGTATTCATGATAACAGCGTTTTACGCACTCGTGCGCAGCTCAATGACCATTGGCTTCGCCTTGAGTAAGTCCTTCCATCGTTTCCATCGACATTAATCTTCATTTATCCGATCATGCGACTGTGCTAACATATTCGCAAACATTAAACATCACAGCACGGAATAAATTCTTAACGCTTCAACTTCCGAGTTGGCAAAAACGCTACAAAAGTTAAAAAGTCTTATTACATCCAATCAGAAATGCGTCTTTCAAACTGGCTGTACCACGATATGGCTAACATGATGTATAGACATGATGTTCAATTTTTGTAGACTTTTAAGAAAGGGGTACCAAATAAAATTCCATTTTCACTGGTAATAGAGCATTTGTAGATCCAAAATAGAGAAAAATTGTACTATATTCTGTTGAATTTAATACTCCAGCATTTTTCGAACATTTTTATAAGCCACAAATGCATAAAGATCCGCAGTCTAATGATGTGTTTCTTTGATAACACTTTCCACTGAAGCTGATGTGTTAGCACGAGTCAGTAATGACCCTAGTAGCATTTATGGTTGGTCAACGGTTTTGTTTACAAATTCCCAACATAGGGCCTACGACGAAAATTTTACGACAACAATTAGTTGATTAACTAACAATAAATGTACATATGATAATACTACGTTACAGACGTTAGAAAAACAATATTGCAACCAAGGCTCAACCATAAATGCTAGTAGGAAAATTTCTGAACGATATTGACGCGATACTCCGCAACACACGCAGGTATTCATCAATTGGCTGAAGCAACAGTCTCCATCAGACGTCTGCAGAAATTCATGATGTACCCGGAGAGGTCCGAGTCACACGCGACACAGAACCAAGTAGCGTCACAATTGATGCCCGTGTATTTAAAACACGTGACTGCCAGGTGGGACCCGTTCAGAGACTACACATTGCAGGACGTGGACCTATCTGTGAAAGCGGCTAACTTCATAGTCGTAATAGGTCAAATAGGATCTGGGAAGAGTAGCCTGCTGCAGGCGATACTGCGGGAGTTGCCTCTGGAGAAGGGTGTCCTGGAAGTGCACGGTAGGATTAGTTTCGCGGATCAACAGCCTTGGATCTTCGCGTCCTCGGTGAAGCAGAACGTTCTGTTCGGCCAGGCCGAGAACGAGGCTCGTTACAAGGATGTG
Source organism: Lasioglossum malachurum (assembly GCA_028455605.1). Classification (NCBI taxonomy): domain Eukaryota; kingdom Metazoa; phylum Arthropoda; class Insecta; order Hymenoptera; family Halictidae; genus Lasioglossum; species Lasioglossum malachurum. The sequence continues at coordinate 2,054,677 of CM052318.1, forward strand.
ATTCGAGTTTGTCAATTAACGAGTGACTTGGAAAGTCTTTCGCACGGCGATAGCACGATGGTGGGTGAAAGAGGGATCAATTTGAGCGGTGGTCAGCGAGCTAGGATCAATCTAGCTCGCGCCCTGTACACCGAGGCTGATATTTACCTGCTGGACGATCCTCTATCCGCGGTGGATCCCCACGTGGGCAGTAAGATCGTCGAGGAGTGCATCTGCGGCTTCCTGAAGAACAAAACAAGGATCCTGGTCACCCATCAGATACAGTACTTGAAGTCCGCCGATCAGATCATCGTGATGGACAACGGTCGAATCTTAGCGAAAGGTAGCTTCGAGGAGCTGCTGAGTATGGACCTGGACGTGATGAAGATCTTCCAGAAGATGCACGAGAACAAAGAGGCCAAAGAGCCCGGGGAAATGAAGGACAAGAAGCAGTTGGTTGAGAATGCGAAGGAAGTGGAAGCCGTTGCCTCCGAGGAGCCTGTCGAAGTTGCCGAGACGAGGACCATGGGCAGGATTTCAATCCGCATTTTGTTGACCTATTTGAAAGCGAGCCGAAGTTTCCTCCTGCTCGCCATTATGGTGCTGTGTTTCACGATTAGCCAAGCGATGACGAGCGGCATCGATTATTTGATCGCCTTTTGGGTGAACACCGAGGTCGCGTCATGGGTCAAGTCCGAGAATGGTACGGTGTTCGAATGGCACAGCACGCTGTCTCGTTATGGTGTTATCTATGTTTATAGTGGGCTGACCATCGCTGCCATGCTCGTCTACATATTGCAAACGTTCGTTTACTATGCGGTTTGCATGCGATCCTCGAAAAATTTACACGCGCAAATGTTCCGCAGCATCGTCCGCACTGCGATGTACTTTTACAATACGAATCCTGCTGGCCGGATATTGAACAGGTATTTTCTATCATTAGACTGGGCCTGGATTTAACGTTTCAACATTAATGGAATTTGTTCGTTCATTGCATCAAGGTTCTCCAAAGACATCGGTATCATCGATAAGAATCTGCCGTTCACTATGTTCGACGTGATAATAATGTCCTTAACTTTCGTGGGCACCATAGCCATTCTATGCACCGTCAGTTTCTGGCTGCTAATACCGACAGCTATACTTGCCATCGTTTTGTACTACATGCGAGTAGTGTACATTACCACCAGTCGCGCCGTTAAGCGCTTGGAGGGTGTCAGTGAGTATCGTTGTATACTCGGTGAACCACGAATCGTGGATTACCACAGATTACTCTGTTATTAGCAGTCCGATCGAAAGTGTTTTTAACGGATATAGCATGACTTTGAGCAAATTTTTTGAATTGTTATGATACTCACCGAATCGTCTTGAAATCTTCTAACAGATAGGCGTAAAAAATTATGGGTGTATCTGAAAAAAATTGAAGGTAACGTTGAAAAATCATGAGAAAATGAGTTGAAAGAAAATTTGCTACTGGTCACGATTCGTGGTTCCACTCTGTAGATCAACTTTCCAAATTCGTTTCAACATTAAAGACGACAAAGCATATTTAGACTAACATTCAACTGTTGACGTGTGTTAGCTCGGTCACCAGTGTTTGACCACGTTGGCGCCACGCTGCAAGGTCTCACGACAATCAGGGCGTTCAAGGCCGAGAAGTTAGTCACCGCAGATTTCGATAATCACCAGGACCTGCACTCTTCCGCCTGGTTCATGTTCATCTCTTGCTCGCGCGCGTTTGGCCTCTACATCGAAGCGATTTGCATGGCGTACATGGCACTGGTTACGGTCCTCTTCATAGTGTTCGACGACCTTGCGATCGCCGGGGACATCGGTTTGGTGATCACCCAGATCAGTTCGATCATCGGTTGCCTCCAATGGGGGATGAGGCAGACGGCTGAGTTGGAGAATCAGATGACTTCAATCGAAAGAGTCCTGGAGTATAGTAGCCTAGAGGAGGAGCCGTTTTTGGAAAGTAAACCGGAGCAGAAACCTCCAAAAGATTGGCCTACGAAGGGGCTGGTTGAGTTTAAGAACGTGAAGCTGAAGTACGGGCCCAGAAGCGCCCACGTCCTAAAAGGCATCAGCTTCGTGATCATGCCCAAAGAAAAAGTTGGCGTCATCGGAAGAACCGGCGCTGGAAAGACTTCCCTGATAAGCGCGCTCTTCCGGTTGGCGTACATCGAGGGAGAAATCCTTCTAGATGATATAGCTACCCATACAGTAGCTTTGCACGACTTCCGCTCGAAGATCAGTATCATCCCGCAGGAGCCGGTACTCTTCGGCGGAAGTCTGCGACGTAATCTGGATCCTTTCGACGAGTATTCCGACTCCGTTCTATGGGAAACTCTGGAGCAAGTCGAGCTGAAGGAGATCATCTCCGACATGGCCGCCGGGCTGAACACCAAGGTTGCCGAGGAGGGCTCCAATTTCAGCGTTGGTCAACGTCAATTATTATGCCTTGTTCGAGCACTGATTAGGAATAACAAGATCATGGTTCTAGACGAAGCCACTGCCAACGTCGATCCACAGACTGACTCCCTGATCCAGCTAACGGTCAGAAAGAAGTTCGTGGATTGCACTGTCTTTACTATTGCACATAGGTTGAATACCATTATGGATAGCGATAAGATAATCGTGATGGATCAAGGTCACCTCGTTGTAAGTGGTTTTTCATGTTAAAATTTGGACTTATCGATTGTTCCACCACTTAATAAGTTCAAATTTGAGCTTATTGAACTTATTGAATGTTCCAGCATTCAATAGATAATTTCACCAATATATTCGTGAATCTTTCCTGAATGAAGAAAATTCTTGAAATTTTTTTTTAACCAAAATAAATTCACGAATATGTTGGTAAAAGTTTGGTAACGAAGTAATTAAGAATAAATGTGTGTTGACTGTGTTAGGAATTCGATCATCCGTACATTTTATTACAAAAGAAGGGCTATTTTTACAATATGGTGCAGAAAACTGGTGCTGCGATGGCTCACAGTTTGACCGAAGTGGCCAAGAACGTGAGTAGTATTTATTTATACACGTGCAAACGAACAAATAAAAAATGCAACACGATGTGATAATATGTCTGGTATTCGTTTTCTAGTGTTTCTACAGGAAAAACGAAGTATCGACTTGAGGATAGTCAATCTCTAGCAATATTAAAGATGTAACGATATTTGAACAAATTTTTTTTATACATACAATTTGTATTTTATTAATCAGAACTGGCTGAACGTGCCTTCGATACACATTGCCGAGAAAGTATGGTGCTTATATACCAAAGTATTATCTACGAATGATTGACTATGAATTTAGTAAGAATACAAATAGCGATAACTTTTTCTTCAATGAAATCTTTGCCATTAACATATGATGAAACAGGAAGAGACGTTGAAGCATCGAAAAAGAATATGAAAAGTCCTTTTAATAAAAAATGATTTATACTATCACATATTACGTTTTTCTAACCTCCCAAAAATTATGTACATCGACCATCGTTTTTCAGTAATTTCACAAAGTGTAGGAAAATTTAGTGAATAATCCAGACATTGTTAACACAGTTTTATTTCCATTTCAAAAAACCAGAATTCTTGTATTTATGTTCGGGAATCTTCAGATGTGTGTTTGCCAGATAGAAATTTGCAGCTAGAGAACCACCACCCATTTGTTTATCAGGCACTTCCTCCAATTTTATTCGACGTTCCTTCGTAACACTGAGAAAAACGCTAAGGAAGTTTTGACAATCTGTTAAAGAAATCGAAACGGTTTGGTATTATTTTACCGTGGATTGCAATATTGCTGTTTCTACAGAAAACGTGTAAACTTATCATCGTACAACTAACTTCTCCATTCTTTAAAATTAATTCATAGAAACCATACTTACATCAATAAAACCAAAAAGCGTGTATTTATAGAATTCTCCAGCCATTAAATACTGCGCTCTTTGTCCGTTTATCAAACACATTACCAAAGATCTTTTGTCACGGTTTGCAATCTCTGTCCAATCAGTGTCGTAAAACGCATCACCGACGCTCCGCGACTGAATATCATAGTTATTTTAACGTTAGCGTACAGTTTACAAAGAAACGTAAATTTTAATAAACAAATTAATGCGAACCTCGTAAGTAAGCTGCTCGCCAATGTAAGAGTACAAATACAACCAGGCCATCACGATGATGGTGTACAGGAGAAAATTAACGGTAATCACCGTATCTTTTCCAAGTGACTGCGTAATATAAAAGATATTCACGTAATACTTACTTAACCTTTAGTAACTCGCACTCCACTTTTTCTAACATAAATAAATTTTTATTCAATAAAATAACCAGGTCAATGCAAAATAAACATTTGCCAGCGTAGTCTACACCTTTGTTTATGCTCGAAACACTAAAT
>CM052318.1:2059144-2299307 GCA_028455605.1 Lasioglossum malachurum
TATTAATCATACCGAACCGTGGACGAAGAAGCGCGCGCGATCGATAGCCCCGCAGCTAAATTTTGCCAGCACCAAACAGTATGAAGTTGTAAAGTACTGTTGGCAGCTGGAAGTTACGATTTTACGAAGTGTTTCTACATTTATTAACATAGAGGTGGGCATTGTTTGACGCGGAACAAATATTTAAAATTCTATTTAATATTTTAGATTTGATTTTGCTCAAAGAAAAGGGTATTTTAAATAAGATATACTATTTCGAAAATAAAATATTTTATATTAACAATCTGAACTATGAAATAAAGCGTATTTTATCGTTAGGAAACTATTTACACTCATAAATGTATTGAACTCGAAACATTATTTTCAGCAACAATTGAAATTGAAAATAAAGACAAATAAAATACTATTTTCAAAAATTACTGCATCAAATAGAATATTTTATTTTCAAAAATTACTGCATCGAATCAAATATTTTGTACGCATTCTTTAAAATAAATAGGATTATTTACTATTTACTATTCTTGCACTTCTCTAATAGAATTTGTAGAATCTTAATGTACATTATTCTACATGCAATAATAATTGCTATAACGTTGGTGGAGCAGCATTACGTCAGAATTGTTTCACGCTTCTCTGACAGCTCCTATTCCATTCTGGCTCTCAGCACAGAAAGAAATGCCACGGAAAACTTGACGATCTGCAGAATAAATTGCGGAAACTGTACATGATTGTTAGAAACGAATAATTATACCTTACCTTGGTAAACCCGAACAATGAGAATTGATAAAATTTCCCGGCTGTTAAGTAGTTCGCTTGACATCCATTTATCAGGCAGGTCAACAGTATTTTTTGATCTTTGTTACTCGCGTCTGTCCATTCGATGTCGTACAGCGCGTCCCTTACACTCTCTGACTAAAGATTATAGTTTTATCAGCACTATTGTAGGAATCAGTAATAAAAGGGAATTTACATGTTATGTTGAAGACAATGGATAACAGCTCGGAGTGAATGCTAACGCTCATTGAGATTGAAGCAAGGTGAGTCTTAACGACAATTTAAATTATTTTAATCGAACACGAACCTCGCAACGAAGTTGTTCACCAATATATGAATACAAGTATAAGTAAGCAATCACGTCCAGGCTGTACATTATAAAATTGGTGGCAGCCACCGGGTCTGTTTCAAACGTCTGTAAAATGTAAATCTATTTCACTTTCTGTAAACATTTTTTTCAAATGTCTGCTCTGGTTTTTGTTAATTATTTCAATACCGCGGGGTCCCCTTACAAAGATATCCTGCAAAAAATCGTAAAGGGAGAAGCGGCAATCTTCAAAAACGCGTCTTTAGTTTCCCATCCCGCTATATCAATTAAACATTTTAGAAAATGGTCGATGGATTGCGAAAGTAGAGACCTCGAGCTTTAAAATGAGTCCGGATTATTGCTTTACGAAATTATAATTATAAAATCTTGACTAATCGGAAAAATAAAATCAATTAATTACATACGGTTAATGCAACATACATGGAAAGGCTCAATCGAGAGGAGCAACTGACGTATTCTATCAAGAGCAGCAAGTAGAAGTTGTCATTTAGAATTTCTGAGGTCCTGAAACAAATCATGTATTAGACAGCGGATCTTTATGCACGCTAAAAATTGTCCAGCTGAATTTCACCAAACCGGACTGACATAGAAATTTATCTGTCCTCTTAATATATTCAACAGGTTGAAAACGATATAAAACTCACTGTTTCAACTCTAAATGCTGGTTCACCACGCTTTTAATGTGATCTCGGAAGAGACTCGGCGGTTTCGTAGGCACGTTTCGAATGCGGACACATAAAATCGAGAACTTCCCGCAAAGATGTAAAACCATAGTGACAACATAACTGACTTCAGCTATGTGGAACATGCCCAAATATATCATGGGGATCTGGTACACGTATAGAAGGAAGTAGCGCATGGTGTGATTTTGGTAATCGAAGAATATGTGAGCCTGGAAGGGTAGGTTATAGGAAAGCGTTCCATTACTCTCTCCTGCAAAAATATCGAATCAAGATGGCTATGAAAGAATTCAAACGAATTTCATGAAGTTTCTTTAACCCTTTGCACTCGGACCTAGAATATTTCCATTCTATATGATTTCTTTCATTTTATGCATATTAACTTTTTATGGATATTAAATTGATATAAAAGCAATATTTTGAGTCACCACTCGAGTGCTAAGGCTTAATAACGTAACAATTATTTAACATTACTGATATAGCAATATTTACCGGTGCCTCAGAGTCGCAACTCGAGTGCAAACGATTAAATAACACTACGCTACGTTCCAATCGTAATTTGTAGACTAAAATTGCCTTATTTTCAGCGTTTCATGTACATACATACCTGCGTGTAGTAACAGATGTATCGATGGGCGGAGGAACATTAGTACAACGATAGCAGCTTGGAAAACAGTCGCGTACTTGCCGAATTTCCAAGAGATGTTGTTGTACCTGTGGTACAGCCTTCTCTCCTCGTCATTCCTGAGAAACATCCCATCCCTGATTTCTCTCTTGGTTTCATCGATAACCAGCTTCAAACTATCGCTTAACCACACGAGAATAAGCGCGAGTATGAAAGACACCTGAATGATCCATTCCATCAGATCTAGAAGCAGCATTTGGAAATTGTTTCGTACATCGTAGGCAGCCCAGGCACACAGCACCGTAACCAAGGATTGATAACACAGCGTCGCCACGAATAATACGGAGTTGGGTCTCTGTGGCCATACGCCACCGAGTAAAAATGTGCGTTGACTATACACGAGAGCGTCTTTGATTTCGATCGCGTCACCGATCTACAACATTTTTCATCAGCCATTTGTCCCCCGTGCGAAATTGTCACATATGAAACGTTTGTTCTCACGAATTTCAGTTAAACGACCGTTCCAGAACGTTTCTGTTAAATCGCGGTAGCGTATAGCACTTATCTTGTTGTACTAAAATATTTATTGTACGAGTTCCGTTCTGTTTTGACCATTTTTCGTGATTCGTGGAATCGACGAATTTCATCGAGAAAAGCATTGAATTCTATCATATTCTAAAATCTGATTTCGATTGATAGAAACAGACGTTTCATACGGAAGGCAGTTGGACACAGCACTCCGTTCGTCTTACTGTCATTGTGATTCTTTTCCCGAGCCCCACACGATACGTGCAACGTCTTCGCTATCTTTCTTTACCGAGTTGCGGCTAGTAAATCAATTCAAATATTCACGTGCAATTATTTTTCAATCGACTACCGTGCAAGTTCGGTCTATTCTGCTAAGATGGGCCTTTTATTTCTAACAGAGCTCGAACAGTGATCAACGATATTGATCGAACAGTAATCACGGTTGCAAGCAGTTTAGAAGTTGCGAAGCAGAATTATTTATTGTCGGTGTTGGGGGATGAAGATGTGGATCGATGCACCATGCATTCGCGTGGGGAGTCGCTTTTCTTTTGCCACTCGGTTTATGAGTTTCTTATCCTTAGCAGTCGAGTGGTGACCCTGCGTCGCCTTTAAAAATTGCTACATAGTAATATAATCAGAAAGGAAATGAGAGTGCTCATGCCCGGGGTTTGGCCGTGCTACTTTTGTCTCCGCATCATGTTTCATCTGGAACAGCTCCTCCATCATCTTTAGCAGGAAACAGAACTTACTTTACTGTTATTAAATCTGTGGCATGGATCAGAACTAGCTTTATTCATTGTGAATTATTAGTTGGCATGATTCTATTTGATTCTTTGTCTACTCTACTGTGTCGAGACTCTGATTCTGTTGTTTCTTTATAAATTTATATTTTTTGTAACGTCGTTTTTCGGCCATTATGAAATTTGTGTAACTGTGTACAATGGAATATTCGGGAAGGAGATATTTCAGTACTAAGACGAGGATGTTAGCGACGATCGTGACGATTCGAGAGTTCAATGGTACCTGCCAAATCCATGTCAGATCCGTGCCAAAGCTTGGCCTTGAGAAGAGGGCAGGTCGGTCACAAAATAATTTTTACCTTCAGCACTCCGTTGACTCCACTGTGGAGACGTTGTAAGATAAGTGATAACTCCGCTCGGAGTGCAAAGGGTTAAGTTCCATTTATTTTCCAATAATTTCATTCTGTCTTCCCTCCTGCGGCAAGGTTTACTCCGATTTTTCATGATATCTAGTCTTAAAGGGAGGATAGGTTCATTCTTGGTGCGACCGACCTGCCTTTTTCACCAGAGCAAAGTTTGGCATGGATTTGGCATGGAATTGCACACTGCAAATTTTGCACTCGAAGGCAAATTGGAGAGCAAATTTTAGTTAATTTGATTGGGAACGAGCAGATAGATTCACATTTATTATTGCAGATTTGTAACAGCCACGACACACATAAAGAGATCATCCAATAGAATGTAGAGAATATCTTATTCTTGTTTTTATCACCAGAAGTTAAAGAATTCGTTGATGAGAAGTAAGTTAAAAAGATTAAATACTTACCTTACTTCCTGTGTAAGTGCAAGTTTAACGAATTTTCTTAAGGTTAAAAAACGTTCGTACCATAATCTCCCTATTTTTCCCATATTCTGCAAAGTTTTAGCTTTAATTTAAACAAAATTTCATCGCTTTACCTCATTTCTATCGAAAGTTATTTGATTTTGAAGCGGGTTTTGTCAAAATTGCCCACTGTGCGGCGTGCCAGGTGACGCGGCGAGTACAATGCTTGCAGCTCAGCCCCGGCCAGAGCCAATGCCCGATGTATCCTCACTCCTCACCAAGAGAAATGGCCATGAGAGGCTCCTCACCAAACGATATCTCATTTCTCTGAGATATTGAGGTGAATATGAGATGTTGAGGTGAACTCTGGTAAAATAACAAACAGAGAGGACACTCTAGCATGGCCACACGAGTGAACAGGTCTCAATGAACCACATATATCGATATATCGATGCCGAATACTGGCTCCAACGGTTTGGTACATACAAACAAGGTCCGACACAGCGGAATGCTATGTCGGATTTAAAAATACGAGTTGACCATCTCGCCATCGAATTTTTTAGTAGAAATAGGGAATAGAACTCGAGGTACAGTTTGCAACAAACTGGAGTGAAATACAAATTGATTTTTTTTCTTAATATGTTTAGTTGAAAATAATATAACATACACATAGTATGTACAATACTTAAGTGTTTGCTAATTGACTAGATACCAACATATTTAATAATGTAGATAATATTTTGTCACCACTCGCGTACTAAATTTATTAGATCGAGTTGGTTAATATTTATAGCAATTCCTTTTGTTAACGATATCAACAAGCACTCGCTTGACCATCTTGCCGTTAAAAGCACGTGACATCAATCGATTGAAGTTTCTGGTAATTTCGAACAATTTCGAAAGCATGGCGACCGCTTTGAGACTTAGACTCGCAATAAAATTAGGAAAATCTCTTTCAAGACCGCTTAGTCGGAATTTTGAGAAAGAGTTTTTGGAAAGGCAATGTCAAAGGCTTTCAGGTTTGTACACTTTTATGACCTATCATTTGTATTAACATTTCATATTGCCGATTGATTAGACTTTGAGGTTAGAAGGATATCTTATTATTTTCACATATTCTGCATGTGACAGAGTTTCTTTGTTAAACAATTTTATAAAGAAACTAAATTCTCATTTCTTACAAAGTAGTATTTAAATTATCTAGCAAGTTGATTCTCTTATATTAACGAATATATATGTTTAATCTATTTCAGCCAATTCCGTCGTAAGATGTTATTCTTCACAAACTGCAACTAAAACCACAGAAAATCACAATATTATAAAGGACACAGAAAAACCTACAGGTATTACAGAATTCTTTTTCTCATTGTATTATATTATAAATGATTATCTAGTTTCATAAATATTTCAATAGTTTTATAAGCGATTAGCTAGTATAAATTTGTACAAGTGTATTCTTCAAATATTTTTATGTCTTTTTAATAAGGGGAAGCTGTGAAACATGATTTCCAATCTGAAACTCAGATGCTTCTCCAAATTGTTGCCAAGTCCTTGTACTCGGACAAAGAGGTAATGTATCAGCACAAATTTATACTAAAATCCAGTAGCTGTTTAAAAACAGGACTTTGCAATAATTTCTACAATTTTTAATACAAGGTATTTGTTCGTGAATTGGTCTCTAATGCCAGCGATGCTCTAGAAAAACTACGTTATGTAAGGTTAAGCGACAGTGACGCTACAGAGACTGCTGGTGATAGAAGCTTAGAAATTCATATTGCCACTGATAAGCAGAACAGAACGCTTACTATTCAGGACACAGGGATTGGCATGACTCGAGAGGAACTGATATCACATTTAGGAACTATTGCCAGATCTGGTTCCAAAGTAAATGCAGTTGAAATAATACAGGATGGTGCACCTAAATGTAGCCACCTAAATGTAGCCACAAACTAAATAGAATGCTATTTCCCCTTTCTTAATAATTTTAATAGATGAGAAATCATATAGTGACATCTTCAATTTTCAAAATTCTCCTACAATTTGAATTTCATCTACTCAATTTTCCTATAAATGCATAAAGAAGATATTCTGGTGGACCACCCTGTACTTAGATGTTATTCCAAATTGTATATTTTTGAAACTATCGTCAATTGCAGGCTTTCTTAGAGAAACTGAAGGAAAGCCAGAGCTCCGGCGATACCTCTCAAATCATTGGTCAATTCGGAGTTGGTTTTTACAGTGTTTTCATGGTTGCCGATAAAGTAGAAGTGTTCACCAAGTCTTTTAAGAAAGATGCTGAGGGGCTTTGTTGGTCCTCCGATGGGTAAAGATATACTGTTATGAGTAGAAATAATTTCTTCTATACTAAAGTAATTGCCTACTTTATACATAGATCAGGTACTTACGAAATTTCAACAGCTGACGGAGTCCAGCCAGGAACGAAAATCGTGATCCACATGAAAGTCGATTGCCGTGAATTTAGTGACGAAGTTACAATTAATCGTGAGTACATTTAACTAGATCTTGTTTCTTAGTAACTGTTAATTATTTGAATACTTCGCAGGTATCATTAATAAATACAGCAACTTTGTTGGCAGTCCTATTTTCGTTAATGGTACAAGGGCTAATACGATTCAGGTAATTTTAAGAATGATTCTGTGTTTCTACTTTCTCAAAATATGCATTTGCAAATACAATTTTCATTTCCAGCCACTTTGGATGCTCGATCCGAAAGATATCACATCGCTTCAGCATGCTGAATTCTATAGGTTCATTGGGAACTGTTTCGACTCCCCGCGATTCATATTACACTATACCACTGACGTCCCATTGAGTATTAGAGCGTTGTTGTATTTCCCTGAAGAGCGACCGGGATTATTCGATTTGGCGAGGGACACAACTAGCGGCGTTTCTTTATACTGTCGTAAAGTTTTAATCAAAAGCAAAGCAGAAAATATTTTACCGAAATGGTTGCGTTTCATTAAGGGAGTTGTCGATTCCGAAGATATTCCACTGAATTTGAGTCGGGAGTTGTTGCAGAATAGCGCTCTAATTGGGTATGAAATTAAAAACAACTTGCTGTTCTTGTTATAAATAAATTATTTCATATATTTTTACATTCTAGAAAACTGAGGAGTGTCATAACGATGCGTGTCTTGAAATTTTTAAATGAACGATCTCAAAAACAGGTTGAAGATTATAACAAATTCTATATAGATTATGGTCTTTTCTTGAAAGAGGGTATCGTTACCAGTCACGATCAGAATGAGAAGGTAATATTTCTTTAATGAGACGTTTCTCGTGATTCTTCTTTTTAATTCCGTTGCTTTATAGGAAGAAATAAGTAAACTTTTAAGATTTGAGTCATCTGCAATGCCGAGCGGGGAATTAGTTAGTATACCAGACTACTGCAAACGTATTCCTGCGGAGCAGAAGAACATTTACTATTTATCAGCACCGAGGTGAGAAACTAATTAGAAAACATATCAGATTCTTCTCTAATAAACTAGAGATTCAATTTCTAAAATTAATTTGATCATCTGTTTAAAATCAGTCGTGTCTTGGCCGAACAGTCGCCTTACTACGAATCTCTAAAGAAACGTAACGTGGAAGTATTGTTCTGTTACGAACCGTACGACGAGCTGGTTTTAATGCAACTAAGGCAATATAAATCCTATTCTTTGACCTCCGTCGAAAAAGAAATGCGCGACGAATCGGAGTCGAGTAAATCTGATAATCTCAGTGAGTAGATAATGTCACAGCGATATTTTAAATTCTGCGAATACAAGTGTTTCAACGTTTTCAAAATTCTTTCAGATCTGATCAATCAGCAGGAAATCGATGATCTGATTGCTCACATGAGAAAGGTTCTACCGAAAAAAGCATACGATATTAAAATGACCACACGTCTCGAATCGCATCCCTGTGTCGTCACAGTGAAAGATATGGCGGCTGCGAGGCATTTCGTTCGCACGCAGACCCACCAAATGGACGAGGAGATGCGGTACTCTGTTCTTCAGCCACGTTTCGAAATTAATCCTAATCATGCTCTCATTAAAAAGCTTTCTCAGCTAGTCAAAAGCGATCCCAAACTAGCAGATCTTCTCATTCAACAGGTACTTTTTTCTTTTCTTTTGTTATTTCTTGTTATTTCACTTGTAAAATGATATTTGTATCTTCTTATGGCAGTTATTTATGGGGAGCATGGTCGGCGCCGGTCTAATCGAAGATCCACGGATATTGTTAACGCCGATGAACGAGTTGTTGACATTAGCGTTAGAGAAACACTAAGTACCTTATACTACTATTAGCTTATGCTAGTTGGTAAATTTATTTTAAGTTATTTTGTATAAATACGGCCATGAATAAAATCGTTCTTTCTAATTGTAAAGCATTTTTTCACTGTGAAAAAGGACGTTGTATACAATAGATACTTTCCAACGAAAGCGTAGGGTGTTAAGGTAGAACCTATAAAGTAATTGTGGTAGTACAAAACCATAGGCAAGATTGTTTTCTTTATTACAATAGGTTGATCTTGTACAAATTAATTATAGCCTTATAATTATAACAAGTCAAGTTCCTCACTGTCTGAAAGATTCCATGATAAATCGATATGTATCCTATTAGCGGGGCTAAAGTGTTTACGGTGAATTTGGAAGTAGTACTCGCTGAAAGGTTTCCTCTTTTTCCCTCGTTTAGTTCTCCTAAATTTGTTCGCAATTGTACGATTATGGCAAGTTCGTGATTAAGTGAAACGTAAAATGGAACTGTTCGTTTGTAAGAGTTGTAGTCGAACATCAAATAAAAAGGGGTGGAAAACGTCGATAAGTATATTTTAGAATCGAAAGTATGTTAAAAATGGACAGTCGTATGTTTCTTCGATCAATTCCGGTTCGCTTGGATCGAAATCATTAAACGTACCACTCTTGCAGGAAACATTCCATTTACAAAACGCAATTAATATCATTAATCGATCAGAAGCTCTACAAAATATTGCGTGTTCATTTCCTTCATCTTTACAATCGAATCGTTTCGTCACTTGTAAAACCGATCGGCTCGATATAGATCCACGATCGATGGATCCTTACCGACGCAATTCGAAAGTAAAACTAATCTTAAAACGGTTAAGGAAAAATTCACTGTGCTTCGACGCAAACTGAAACTTTCACTGCTTTTGGCTTAGATGTTGTCTCCCGATACAATTTGTTAAGTTAAAACTGTACAGTGTCCTTATTCTCATTCTAATATAGAATAAATTGTCTAGGGTCAATTGTATCCGCGTTGTCCGTTTCCGCACTGAAATTTCAGAGAGTGGAGGCACAGCTGTTTTCGAGCTTCACGCAAAGAACGAGACAATTTGATCGTTTATTCACGCCCCTTGGTCGAAACGCAAAGAAGAAGTCACCCTGTTTTCGCGTTTTTCTTTTCACGTTGGCTTTACTCATTTCTCCTGTCGCTAAGCTGCACGACTTCACGTCGATTTGTACTATCCACGCAGAGAAATATTCGGAACGTATCCGACCAGACAAATATTCTTCAATTCATTGGAACAGTGTTGAGTAGTGTTGTGTAATTTAAAACAGTAAACAGATTAGAAGTATTTGGAAATACTATTACATTATTTTCAACATTTCTTTTTCACTCCAGTTTGTTGCAATTCATGTAAACAATTTTTATTTTGCGTGATGATCCGCTGTCTTGTTACTTCTATTTTTTAAAGTATTCAACACATTCTTCGTAAAACGATCGTATTTTGCCTTCTGGTCGAACACGTTCCGCATCTATGCGGATAGTTTAAATCGATCTATCGGCAGCAACTCAATAATTAAAGAAAATGGCTGGCGTCCGTCGCCGGACAGGAACATAAGAATAGAGAAAGTTGTGAATTTTCATGGGAAAAGTACTACGCGTACAAAGAAAGAAAAAGAAATTAATAAAAGAACACATATGTATACATGTATAGGTATATATATAAAAACTCGCGTACACTTCACCGAATATTTAAGCTGCCGCTAGATTACTTAAAAAAGTATTCTCCATGGAAGTACACAGTGTTCTAAAGAACGTTTAGGCACGGAAATAAGTGTTTTTCTTTGATCTCTTGTGTTCAGCTACACAAATCAATCAATGGAAATGCATTGTTTCTAAATATGGCATTAACGATTGGCAGTTTAAGTAAACGTCTCGTTAGAAACAACATGGACAGATTCGGAGGATGAGATTAAAATCGCATGAGAACTATGAGTAATCGATTAATGAGCAGCTGCGTGTGTATTTCTGTGTTACGTATGTCTGTCTCTGTATGTACGTGTACGTATATGTGCATGGGTATGTGTGTGTTGCTGAACAGTCTTATCAGAGAGAGTAGATGAAATGTTAAAGCGTGATGTAAGTAGTAGCACCATGTATATACGGCTATGTTTCGTCGAGAACTGATGGTGACTGGATGAATGAAAGAAGAAAAATTTTCCGAGTGAACGAAAATAGAAAGATTATTTAAAAAGTAATCGTAGAGTAATAATAATAGTATCGATAATAATAATAGTAGTAATAAAAAGGAAAGACAAGAGAAAAAGGGGTAAAAAAAAAGAAAAAAAAATTGTAACGGAAGTTGAACGAACGGAACGTTGACTTAGCTTAAAACGTACATACGAGGGAGGAATACTGTTTCCTCCGTGTTATCTTGCTCGGTTTCATCCATTTTTATAAAACGTCGGATAGGTAATATTACAATCATTATGATACAAGTCATAGTATTTGATCATCGTATAAACATTATTATCATCACAGTAAAAATATTCTCATTAATCTGTTTTTCTCGTTTCTCCCCATTTAACTATCTCGTGCCTCGCCGCAGATAAACGCAGGCGGACGGCGCACGCATTTAATAGAATCTCGCTCCCCTCCGTTCAGAAGCGGAGCGCGCGCACTGTTTCTCCATTTTATATTCTCCATTTGCCTTCTTCACTAGAGTCAATTAATTCATTTTTACTCGCTAGACTACGCTGCGTTTACTTATCGTTTTATAATTATTTAAGTAGTCCGTCGCGGGTTCATCTCGCACGTAACCAAAATAATGTCCGGTTAGCAAATAGTAAAAATACATAAATGTACCTATGTACCATTCTTCCATCTTTCTCTCTCTCTCTCTCTTTCTCTCTCCGTTTAATTTCTTTTTTTATTTTTCGTCGCGCTTGGAATCATTGCAGTGTCGTGTATCAAACGTCTCCAGCTTTTTTTTAAACGATAGGTCATTAAATAATAGTCATTGGTCTGACGACGCGGTCGTGTTTAACATTTACTCACCACAAGCAACGAATCCCATCCTTAAGTCGAGATAACTCCTTATTCTGTAATAGTTGCGCATAGTTGCCGTAATAATATAATATATCCATTTCACTAAAACCTCATCCCCTTTGGTAGAATAAAAAACGTTCACGTCTCGAATGAATCTTGAATGGTCCACGGCGGAACAACGGCGATCGAACGCGATCGAACGACGATCCTTGGATCATATGTGATCGAACCAAGAAACCGACGAGATCGCGTAGAAAGCAAACGTCGCTTCCCGAAAAATCACGTTTCTCCGCGTTTCCCCGCTCCATGGAATTTCTTCGAGGAATTAAGTACTTACGTCAGTACCTAAGCTCTACCTACATAGGAGATTTGAGGTACGATGCACCAGCGCGGGGGCATACGTGCATCGTTGGCTCGCGAGGAGATCCTGCATCTAGTCCGTCTTCAGTTTCTAATGCATTTTACGCAGCGTTTTTGTAATCAAACTAAACATACATTTTTTAAATATTTTCTCTTGACCCTCTTTCGTATTTTTCCAACTGAAATTGTCTCTTTAAAAAATCAATATTATGAAAGACATGGAGACTGTACCTCATTTCTCCAACTGAAATTGTCTCTTCAAAAAATCAACAGTATCAAAGGGTAATTGTAAATTCCTTTCTTAATAGTTATTAGTAGTTCTGTCGTATTTTCAATAAGCAGGTTGTTTTGGAAATTGTATCATTATTGAAATTGAAATTGTAAAAGAATTGTAAAGAAATTCTAAATCAGAATTTGTTCTCTGTAGCAGTGGAAATACAGCTTAAAGCTTTTCACAGGTTGACTGTGATATATTTTTCTAAATTGGTTCAAATGTATTCTTCAAAATACGACAGAACTTTCCCTCCAGTCCCATAGACTTTGAACATGTAGAAATTAAGACACAGAGGGTTAAAAGTGTGAAAACCGAACACCTTCAATGTAGAAAGTTCTCAACAAGTTTCAACTAAGATCATCCACGTCGTTGATAAGTAGATTTCGAACGTGTACAAGTAGAGATACAGACGAGGGCTAAAACTTGAAATCGATCGAAGATGTCGTCAGCGATCGAGAAAATAAAAACTGCCTTCAAGCAAAGATTACTGCAAACATTTTACTGAAAAACTCGAAGCGAATCAGATGCAGGTTCTCCCTAGTTCAGCATGCCGGTGCACACTCTGCTATCTTAAACCGTAGCTGCCTCTGTACACATCCGTCGTTCGCACGCTCTGATTCGTTTTCTCGCTCTATCTACGCCGATAATGTGTCTGTGTTCGTGTGTGAGAGAGTGAGTGTGTATGTACAAAAACAAAAAAGAAAAAGAATCGTCGAATAATTATTCACAAGCATTCGCACTCGAAGTCTTCCTCAAGAAGCACAGAAGAACACGATCACGTTGATCCGGTGATGGAACGGTGTCAGCGCCGTTTGTCACACCGAGGTTTGGGTGATACCGTTCCCGGACAACCATAGTCGGCCGTTGCTCTTCTGCTCGGCGATTTCGTACTCGGAGTCGTCGATCTCGCACAGATTCGTGGACAGGTCGCTGTTGCTGGTCGCTCCACCCAGCAACGAGTTCCTCTCCTCCAATGTGGTGATCACCGAGCCGATCTCGTCGGCCTCGTCCCCCTTGTGGCATCGGTTCCGTCGCGTGCTCGGGAAACCATAAGGCACTACGTCGTCCTCCTCCTCGTCCGATTCTAAGGTGCTCAGACGCCCGTTCAGCGGGTTCGTCTCGTTCTCCGTGTCCGTGTGGATGTTGTAATGCGGCAAGTACGAGTTCGGATGACGGAGATAGCTCTCGGAACCCTTGTACTTGTACTCGCCCTCGCCACCACTGTCCAACGGGTTCAATCGTTGCGTCTCTGGACAATGGTACTGCTCCGAGAACTCTGTCCCGCATTCCGAATCCCCGACGTACTCCGACTCCTGGTCCTCGTTCAAGGTCTCGATATCCCTCGCTGGGTCTACAGAGCCGTGCACTGGAAATCGATCGGAGATAACTATTACGACATGTTGCTAAATGATTGTACAATAATACATCCTCGCAGTAATTATAGACGACCATCAAAGTTTCGTGTTATGGAAATACTCTGTATCCGAGCTCATTAATCGAGATTGATTATTCATACGTGTAACTGTTTCAATTATAGTTTCGCGCGAGATAACTCGCGAAAATAATTAATGGCAACCGTAACATGGAGAAGTAGCAGATGTTTGCTTAATTGGAGTTTAATTGGCCTTAGCGAACTAGTATAATTAAATGGAAATGAGAATTGTTTCCAGTGAGACACCGTAGAATTTACGTTGATATTCACTGTGTTCTTAGTTAATTAGAGATATTAAATAATTTAATAAACTATTTCGTGTAAAGCAGCCGTGAGCGTGTTATGCTAGAAAGCAGAAGGCAGTAGTAAAAGTGATAGTAGGCGTGTCATTTTGTTAATTTGTGTTGTTAATTTGCGAATACCAGTATATTATTACTAGACTGCGGATCTTCATGCAAAATAAGATTGTGGGAACCAGGAATTACTCTAAAAATTGATTTCATCTCTTAACTTTGTTACATTAAAAGCAACATTACAACATTCTTGAATTTTTAAAATCTTTTACTATTTTATTTTACAACCAATTTGTTCATAAATGCATAAAGATCCATAGTCTAATTATTACTATGTTTGTCAAGCTTTTCTGCTAGAACCTCGCAGACTCAATTTATGTACATTACAGTCTTCCCTCGCATAGTGTGACTTTCGTCTCTTCGTCGCTGCAATGTAACACGATCCGAGCTCGGATTTCGGTGAGGCAATGCTAATGCAATGACGAAGCTTTATTAGTTTCAGTTCTGATTAAAAGCGAGAGACCGAACGCGATAGAATTGCGATTACATTTACTTGTCGACAAGAGTGAGAGAGTGACGGCGACGATAGTCCGTGTCGAGTTACGCAGGTGCGAGTGAAAGCAACGTGCACGCGACGGCTACTCACCTGACGGTAGCTGATGAGTGTTTGATTCGTTACTCTCATTGCTGTGGAAGCTGGACGAGTCTGGAACTTCGCTTCCGGGTACCTCCGTGATGTTAGGTAGGGGGTTTTGACTTGGCCTGACCCAGTCTGAGCAGTCCCAGTGATACCCTAAAAGCATTGCAGACAACAACTGTACTCCGACACGCTACATGCGACGATCTAGCGCCGCGATATGGAGCGGGAAGAAACTGATTAGAGAGAACCGAGTGTGAAGATAACAGAAGAAGCGTGTGTGTCCTAACTGTTTTCTGCAGATCCGTGTAGATGTGTCTTGTGCGTGAGATCGGTGAAAATGAAGAATAAGAAGAATAAGAAGAATAAGAAGTAGATCGGGGGTGGGTGAGGGCGGAAGGTTAAAATAAAATCGAGACTGGCCAAGAGATAATAGATACAGCGTGAAGCGAAGCGACCCAATCAATCTGTGGATGTCATCGTCAAACTTTCAGGCATACTAGTTACACGGACTTACCACCGACAATACGAGGATCATCCTCGATGGACGTCATGGAGGTCACGGAGGTCCCACCTCCATGAGGCACACGTCGAGAAGAATTTAGTAGAAGTCCTCCAGTGGTCAGCTCCGGTACCACTGGGCTCGCTCGTTTCAGGTCTGTTAGCGCACACAATACGATACACCAGTGTTAATCTCAATTCGCTACACGCCCAAGTCAGCATACTCTTCTGGGTACTCGTATCGAGATGATGGAAAAGGAAACGGTGGCTAGGCGCGGTCGGATGTTCTGTTGCGTGCTATTCTCTCTGACGTAAAATCTCTGGGGACGTTTCCGGTGACGCGTGTCATTCGGAAAGTTGTTAGCATCGGCGGTTTACAAGGAAGTCTACTTATCTGGCCAGGGGAAGTTCTACCCCTCGCGAGGAATGTTCGATTTGGAGTTCAGTCGCTCGATCGTTTAGGGAAAAACAAAGCCAGTTTCGTGGGAATACGAAGTTGGTAAACTTTTCATTGTGGAACTAGAAATTATTGCCTTTTTCTTATGTTATTGTTTATTGTATGTGTAATGAATTATGTTTGTTTTGTTCCAGGTATTTTCTGGATTTCTGGTCTATTCTACTTGTCTGACCAGAGACATACCTATTCTACTTGCCCGGCTTTAAACGCGCGACGGTGCGGTGTCGTGCTCTTTTTAGAAGGAACTGACCTTATGCTGTCATTCTGCCCTCGAGTGAACTGTATTTGTCCAAGGTAAGAGCCATTGTTGTCTGCTTCCTCGAAATATTACTCTACTTAGTTCACTGGCACTGAGTTACGGTCTACTTTGCTTTGTTCTGCTTGAATCCTACGAAACTGGCTAATTACGACTCCGGTACTTCGTGATTGTGACACTTGGCTAAATATTAGCGCTATATCTGGCAAATCTTTTCTCGCCAGCTTACTACAGGATGCGAAAAGAAATTTTTTATATTGAATAGACCTATATAGACCTATATTGAAAATTTTAAAAATACGTTTTATATAGATCTGTGTCGAATATATGCATTGTGAAAGTTTCATCGAAATCGGTTGATGCGACAAAAAAAAAGGCCGACATCTTTACCATTTTTAAATATTTCACTATAATGTTTTTTGAAATGTGTGTGTGACAAGCACTCTCTAACGCTTCATTTCTGACAATATCGTAAAAATTACATTGAATTAATTTAGTATAAAACAATGTGACGTGAAACAACTGATAAACTCATTTCATTATAGCTTTACTTAGACCACATTCATAATTATGGGCACACGAGTACAATTTGAAAGACAAAACAGCGGGGACAATTTACAGAAAGCGATTTCACAGTAGAATAAAAATTTTCTGGATCATGAAGTAACAAAAAATTCCCTAGCTCCAACACGAACATGGACAATGATCCAAACGCTATCCAATTTCTTATCCGATTAAACCGGACTGACAATCACGAACCGCTCGATCCTTTGGCAAGGACGTAGACAATAGAACTCTCCGAGCGCCCTAGCACATGAGGCACAGCAGGTCGTCGTGTTCGAGAACGAGGACGTTCTAGAATTCGAAGAGAGTGACAGACGGAAGGGTGAGAAGGGAGTCCACCAGGATACAAGAGTAAAGAAGGAAGTAGAAGAAGTAGTAGAAGTAGAAGAAGAAGAAGCTAGTTCCACCCACGATGCATGCCGCAAGCGAAAACAAAAGTAAGAAGCTACGATGAGCGAGGGGGATCACCAGCAACGCATACTACTCACCATTCTTGATCTTGGTCGTGTCCGTGATGAAGGAAGCAAGTTGCATCTGTTCCTGCCAGGTCGGTTTATGGAGGCTATCCGTGTCGCTGCCTGTCGCGTTTCCGCCGACCGGGTTAGCGAGAGTTAGGGACGGAGGAGGTACGGGTGTGGTTCGGTTCAGATTTCTCAAATAGTCTGGCGGGAAGTTTTCTAGCTCGTCGCCGGCGCTACCGTAACTGCGCAGGGTGTCCAGGTTATTGAGAGCAACGGCCGCCGAGTTACCGTAGGCGGCCGGCTCGTTGTTCGAGCTGGGAGTGTAGGAGGCGGGTCTGGGAGGGCATTGGGGAGGTTCTCTCTGCAAACAAACAATCACACGAAAAACCTTAAACTCGATAATGCACGCGTTCGCTCGCCGGGTTGTTAGGGGTAGTACGATGGTCGCAAAACAAAAAGAAACGGCGTTCGAACCAAGAGAAAAGAGCTTCTACTTGCCCTTCTACGACGCTGGCACTGGTTAAGTAATCGAAACTGATCGTTGGCATGCGTCTTAATCTGTCGGTGCTGGCAAAACGGAAAACGGGAACGAAAAGAACAATCAAACTACGTCGAACATGATACCTGTATCACTTCCAGGTTGCTCAGCTTCGAGCTCCGCTTGAACTCGTGCTCGTGCGGTCTCGCCGAGTTCAGCACGATCGGCTTCCGGGTCTCGTTGTTGATGTTGTTCGCCCGGGCTCTGGTTCGTTTCATCCGGATCTTCCGGAACGCTACGAACAGGATGATGAGGAACAGGTTCAGAACGACTGCTACACCGATCCACATCAGTTGCTCCCAGGTGATGTTGAAGTGGCTGGAGATTATGGGCGTGGAGTAGGCAGGATTTCCGCAGTTCAATCCGGTCATGTTCGGCGGGCAGATGCACCGGTAGGACCCAACCTCGTTGATGCACGTGCCGCCGTTCGTGCAAGGATTCGCGTCGCATTCGTTCACGTCGTTCTCGCAGCGGTCGCCCGTGAACCCTTGGCACTTGCAGATGGGTCCGTTGTTGCCCTCTTCGCAGACGCCACCGTGGATGCAGGGATTGGGGCTACAGTAACGTCCGAACTCGCAGCGTTTGCCGCTGAGACTGGGTCCGGCGCATTCGCAGGTGTAGTCGCTGCCCTCTGGCACGGTCTTGCATCGTCCTCCGTAGAGACAAGGCGAGGACGCGCATGGTTCGGTGTCTATCTCGCAAGCCAGACCCTTGAACCTGGAATGGCACTGACATTCGTAAGTATCGCCACCCGAGTCCTTGCAGGTGCCTCCGTTCTGGCAAGGTTGAGAGCCGCAGATTCCAGGTGGAACTAGAACGGTGGCAGGGTCGCAGCTGAATTCAACATTGGCGAACCGTTTCAAGACAGCCACGCTACTCGCGCCACTCATGTGCAACGGCACGGATATCCTGGCGATCCTGACGTCGTCCATGCATCCGATGAAGCCTCGCTGGATGTCCTCGAAGCCCAGGATCGTCGGGTGCTGCCTCACTTCGGCTCCCAAGTACAGGTCGTCCGACTGAAGGTTCAAGATGTCGTTGCTACCAGGCGCCGATCCATGCGCCACGTGTTTTCCGTCCACTGTCAGTCTCGCGCTGTTGCTTTCCCTCTCCAGTTGCACCTCGTGCCACTGTCCGTCGCTCACGTACACGCTGCTGACACGAACCAGACCTTCGCCGCTGCCCAGATCGAATTTATACTGCACCACTCCGTTCACAACCTCGAGGACGTTGTAGTCGACCTTGCCAGCCGCGTACATCAGGTTCCCCGTCAGCTGGACCGTTCTGACCCGAAGAGATAGACTGAGTCGATCCTCGATGGTCTGACGGACGAGGGTCTTGACGATCTTGTAACGCGCGTAGCTCTTCCCACTGAAGGAGATGGAGTTCCTTGGGATATAGCAAGACTCGTCGTGGCACTTGGTGATGTCTATGTCGCAAGTATGTCCCGCGAAGCCGTCCGGACACTGGCAGAAGTATCCTTGCACAGAGTCGTCCGGCACGCAGACCTTGAACAGCGGACACGGGACTCTGGCGCACTCGTTGACTACAATCTCGCAGTGGTCACCAGCGTAGCCCTCCTTGCAGTCGCACTCCATCTTGTGCTTGTGTCTGGGCGACACGAAGCTCATCACGTCGGTAGCTACCGGTGTTATCTGCTCCAAATCCAGAAGGATCTTGTCCTGACATTCTCCGTAGACGCAGTAGCCCTTCATGCACTTGAACCGAACTATTTCCTCAACCACCAGCTTCGTCGTCTCCTCCAGCTCCTCGATGCGCTGGTTCAGAGCCTCGCGGATGCTCTCCGAAGGAAAGAACACTGGAGAGCCTTGACCACCGCCAGGCTTCTTCACCGCGAATAGAAGATCGAGGTCGTTGTGCACAGCTTGGCGAATAGCTCTGGATTTGATCTGGTTCGTCTCGTCCGAGGACGCCTGGACGCTGATGATGATGATGTCCTTCGGCCTGCAGGACAGCGCGTGGCGCACCGTCCTGAGGAATCCCTTCCGATGGCTCAGGATGAAGTCCTCGGGACTCACCTCTCTGAATCGCACAATCACCGCGTTCTCCAGCATCTTCTCGGACACCAGGTCCACCACCACCTTCACCACGGAGAACGAGTGGAACTTGCCGTCCGTCACGCTGATGTTCACTCTGTACTCGCCGACGTCCAGGCGAGGCAGAGCCTCCAGAGTGCCGTTCACTTTGTTGATCCTGAAGAGGTCGTTTGGTATAGGCGACGATGGCACTAGAGTATACTGCAGCGTGTCGTATTGGTCCTGATCCGTCGCGTGCACTCTTCCAATCACACCACCAGGGTACTCGTCCATGAAGGAGTTGATCACAATTTCCAGCGGTGTGATCACTGGCGGATACTGCGACTCCTCGATCACCTTGATCACCACCCACGCGTCTGAGTAGAGAGGTGGACTACCGTTGTCGAAGACGCGAATGTGCAACACGTATTTGTCCTTGACGCGGCTGTTGAATTTGGTTGCTGTTCGAAGCGTACCGTCTTGCTCCAATCGGAACGCGTCCCCATCGTTGCCGGATCGGAAGTCGAACGTGTATGGATCCGCGTTAGGCTCGATGTCCGCGTCCTTCACCACGAAGTGCAGTACCGTGTGGCCCAGAGCTTTGTCTTCTTGCACCACCGCGGTGTAGTTTGAGAGAGAGAAGAGTGGCGGGTTGTCGTTCGCGTCCAGAACCTCGATGTTCACCATCACGAAGCTGGACAGCGTCGGGATACCGCTGTCGCGGGCGTGCACTTCTAGTACGTAGTTCGAGATCTGAAACGGGGGAGAGTACGATAAGCATCAACTTTTTGAATAATAACTCCTTCGAAGGTCATTTGTAGGTCAACATATTAGAAATGGTTGAATGTTACACTAATCAGAATACGTTGTTCCATTAAAAAAAACGAATATGACCTTGGAATATCGTAAAGTAGGACCTACAGAAAAAAAAACTTCTCCATTAAAAACAACAAGGGTGATATTTTCGGTGTAAGTTTTAGGTGCCTCACTCTTTTTTTGATTGATTGTTCTATGGTTATTAAGCGACGGGACCTACAGTTTAAGGTGGGTTCCGAACCACCAGGTGTCTCACCCTGTACATTACTTCTCGCATAACAGTCTCATACTCACTTCTTCGCGATCCAGTGGCGCGCCAACGGTAATTTGCCCTGTCTTCTGATCGATGGAGAATTGCTTCTGCCTGTCACCCCGTTCAATATAGTACGAGACGTTTCCGTTCTCCTCGCTGTCCAAGTCGTTCGCATATACCTGGAACATGGATTAGAAATTGATTTTGTTTGATTTCTACACCAAGCTTTATAATTAGACTGCGAAACCGGGATAAAATAAAAATTTATTTCATCCCTTAATGACTCTGTCACGTTAAGAACAACATTACAATATTATTGAATTTAATCTTCATTTCCCCGATTTCTTCATAAATGCATACAGATCCGCAGTCTACTTATAATCATCTAATTACAAGCAGAAACCAACCTTCGCAACCTTCTCCCCGATCTTAGCATCCTCCCTGACCGAAGCTCTGTAGGAAACCTCGCTGAAAACGGGCGCGTTATCGTTGCTATCGATCACGGTGATGTTCACAGTGGCATGATTGCTCAGCGGCGGAATCCCTCCGTCCACAGCCTGGATAGTCAAGAAGTAATCCCTGGCGCGTTCATAATCCAGCTGTTCAGCGATGGCGATCACCCCAGTCTTCGCGTCGATCTGGAACTTCTTGTGCTCGTTCCCTCCGATGATCGAGTAATAAACATCCGCGTTAACTCCGGTATCCTTCGACGTAGCTAGCACCCTGGCGACTTCGGTTCCAACCGCGTAAATCTCTGGCACTCTGGAGAAGTAGACTTTCGAAGCGAACTCGGGCGGATTGTCGTTGATGTCCTGCACGTTGACGATCAGGGTGGTCACGTTTATCAACTGCGGTGTTCCCTGATCCAGTGCTTGGATGGTCACGTTGTACATCGCCTTAGTTTCCCTGTCCAGGGACTTTCCAAGAGTAACGATGCCGCTGTCCGCTGCGATGATGAAGTGGCCGTCGGCGGAGTCGATGAACTCGTACCTGATCTTGCGGTTAATACCGATGTCGTCGTCCGTGGCGTGCACCTTGGTCACCAAGGTGCCGACCTCCACGTCTTCGGGCAACGTGGCGCTGTACGTGCGCATGGTGAATTTTGGCGCGTTATCGTTCAGATCGGAGACCAGGATCTCTAGCTGGGACGAGCATTCCCAGGACGGTTTGTCTCTGTCCTGCACGTGGGCAGTCAGCGAGTACCTCGCCTGGGACTCTCGGTCCAGTTGACCGATGGTCTTTAGCACACCTGTCTCCTTGTCCAGGGAGAATTTGTCGTTCTTGTCACCGGTCAGATAGAAACGTAGCTTAGCGTTCGGCTCATCATCGTAATCAGTCGCTAACACGTTCAGCACGTAGGTTCCAGGGTGAGATCCTTCAGACAGGATCTCCCTGTATCGATATCGGAGACAATACGGAGGATTGTCGTTTACATCCAGGATCTGAACGGTTACTCTGGTCTTGAAGACGTATTTCCCATCCGTTCCGACGATCACCAGTTCGTAACGATCCAAAGTCTCCCGGTCCAATGGTTTCGCCACGTACACCTCGCCGGTTGATCGAATCTGAAACTGCGATCTAGGATCCCCGGAAGTTATGTAGAACTCGATCGGCGTGTTCACGTCCAGGTCTTTGTCTACGGTGACCAGCTTGACTACCACCGTGCCTGGGAGAGCGTCCTCGTTCACCGTCGCCTCGTAACGATCGTCCACGAACGCCGGTGCATTGTCGTTGTAGTCCTTCAGCTTCACGTGCACCGATGTTCTGGCGAAGTGCTTCGGACTTCCGTTGTCCATCGCCACCACCTGCGGAAACGGACGGTCTAAACTTTCATAGCGCTCGCGGCCGAGATTCCGAGATGATGACAGATGTACATATATGTACATATACGTACGTATTAAACATACATATATGTACATATTATTAAACAAATCCTGGAACAAGTGTATACAGGGTGATTCTGGGAACTGGGACAAGTTACTGCTCTTTTTAATAGATTGAAAATAATATCAGTTATCAATATTCAAATTACACCTATTCATCCCTCTCTTTCCCATAAATGCATAGAATCTGCTGTATAATAATTAAATCTAAAGAACAACTTATCCCAGAATCAACCTGCGGAAACAATTTAAATTGTTTTCAATTCCCCGTCGCTCACCTGGAACTTATACTCGGGCTGTTTCTCTCTGTCGAGTTGCACCAGCGTCGATATCCATCCCGTGTAGGCGTCGACCGTGAACACGTTGGCCAGTTCGCCGATGTCGGTGCCGAACGAGTAACGAACCTCCCCGTTGCTCCCTAAATCCTCATCGTGCGCAATAATTTTCAGGATCAACGTGCCCTCCTCGATATTCTCCGCCAAACTGATGCTGTACGGGTTGCTCTCGAATTCCGGGGCGTGATCGTTCTCGTCCAGCACCTGCAGCGATATCTCGGCGAGGGCTGTTAGCGGAGGACTCGAGTCAGTTTCAGCTAGCACACCGATCAGATGGCTATCTTTCAATTCCCGGTCGAGCGGTTTTGCTAGGGTGATCTGGCCGTGCGAGTCGATCGTAAAAAGCGGCGAATCCTCGTCCCCGGAAACGATTCTGTAAGTCACCGTATTATTCGTGACGGTTCTCAGTCTTGTTATCGGTGTGCCGACCGCCGACGCTTCCGGTATGAAGAATTTGTCCTCTTTCCGCTCGAACAGCGGCGGGATGTCTTGAGCACCCATGATGTAGACGCTGAGAGGAACGTCCGCGTGATGTATGGTAGTACCCTTGTCCTCCGCGCGGATGAACAGCTCGAACAATTGATTCTCTGGAAAGTTACCATTCGGCGTGCTTTAACCGATTGCGATTCGCTGGTAGGGACGTTGAGAACTTTCAAATGTATGCTATCCTGCCGTCAATGATAGCCGACAATATTTTCTGCGGCATTCACTACCGACAGTTAACTCTTCGCCTTCGTATTAATATTATCAAATTCGTCTGTATTCTATGAATTTTATGTGCTCAATGTAAAAAAGATTACATATAGAATAAAAATGATCTAGGTTTAAGAAACGTCTTGATTTTGTGTGTGGAATTAAAATTGCTTGAAGTCCAAAGGATTGAAATGGAAGTGAAATAGGAATTGATTCACTCTGTGAAAAATGTTGAAAATTAAGGGCGTATTCTACTTTCCAGGATTGGACAGTGTTTCTTTTTCGTCGTCGTTCAATTTATATTTCTTCTCTGGAACGAAGTTTATTTTTGATCACACAATATGAATTTACGAAGAATACCATGCTCATCACTGATACTAATCCTTGTAATTGTATTTTAATTGTAAAATCGAGTTACATTGTCATTTAATCGAACAAG
This sequence comes from Lasioglossum malachurum, assembly GCA_028455605.1. Classification (NCBI taxonomy): domain Eukaryota; kingdom Metazoa; phylum Arthropoda; class Insecta; order Hymenoptera; family Halictidae; genus Lasioglossum; species Lasioglossum malachurum. The sequence continues at coordinate 2,083,167 of CM052318.1, forward strand.
AGAGCAGGATTACAAATTACATCATAATTTAATTGACCGAAGCGACTGAATTTCGTATCATGAACTAATTGAATTACTTTGTAATTATAATTCGTGAAGTAATTCAATTATAGTTCAACACAAATCTGGCTGTCGCAGCTTTACGAAAATAGCAACATGGGCAGCTTCATGACAGTTACATGCTGCCCAATAATTTCTGCATTTGCATTCTTGCAATCCTGGAAACGAGAACCCCCTCAAGACCCTAAAAATTAGGACTCACCCCATAGCATAGCACTCTTCTGCAAGAACAGGGCGCCAGTGTTGGGGTTGATCCCAAACAGAGCCTTCGCCTCGGAAGTCTGGGGCTCGTAAATGGAGTACACGATCCTAGCAGCATCATCCTCGTCAGCATCCTGCGCCTTGACCTTGAGGAACGGTGTATTCACGCTCAAGTTCCCGTGTATACTAGCTTTATACTCTCTGACGAGGAAGACGGGTGAATTATCGTTCTCGTCCCCGACCTTGACCTTGACCATCACGAATCCTGATCTCCCACCACCATCGGTAGCCATCACTGGTATCTCGTACAATTTCTGTTGTTCTCGATCTAGCTTCTTCCTGGTAACGATCTCACCGGTGAGTCTGTTGATGTCGAAGATCTCTTTCATCATGTCGGAGGGAATGGTGTACACGAGGGTGCCATAATCGCCGAAATCTTCGTCGGTGGCGATCACGCTGGTGACCAGTCTGCCTGGCAGCTGGTTCTCCAGAACCACGACCTCTACCACAGGGTTAGGGAATTTTGGATTATGCCTGTTCGCGGGTAGTATCTCGATCTTGACGCGAGCAAAACTGGTGTAGACGTTGTCGGTGACGGACACGTTCAGCATGCTGAGCTTCTTCTCGCCGAAGTTCTGCATATTGATCAGGGTAATGATGCCGGTCGACTGATCGATGCTGTATGTTTGCTGCTCGTTCCCGCCCACGATCGTGTACGTAAGCTTCTCGTCGACGTAATCTGGATCGCTGGCGGACACCACCGTCACGAACTGACCCCGTTCCGCGTGCTCGGACAGCGAACACGTGTACGACGGCTGCTCGAACTTCGGCGGGTTGTCGTTCATGTCGATGACAGTCACCCATACGTGCGCGGTGCTCGTCAGACTCGGCACGCCGCGATCGATCGCGATCACCGTGAAGTGGTGCGACTCGTGCGACTCGTGGTCCAACGATCTTTTCAGGAATATCACACCCTCCTCCGGGTCGATGTGGAACAGGTCCGTACTGCCCTCCGTGTCGTTCTGGATCGCGTAACGCACCTCCTGGTTTATGCCTAGACGAACACGAACATTGGTTTCATCAACTGTTCTAGGGGTAGCAAACAAGAATTTTGTAAAGTGAATCGTGACTAGACTGCGGATTTGATGCACTTGTGACGAAAAACAGTAATTCTATTAAGAGAATTTGAAAATATTGTTGTTTTATTTTCAATTTATTGTCAACTTTTTTTCATGATTTTTCAAGGTCACCTTACAAATTTAAGCAATTTTCTTCTTGTTTTGCAATTTTTTATGTTATGATACTTAAAAATTAGAAGTTTCAAAAATGAATTTTTCCGATAATGTATTCAGTATTTCAAATTCCATTAAATTTTGCAAAACGTAGAAAGGTTGGAACAGCAATTTTTATTACTTTAGGGGTTGAATTTAGAGGTTCCTGGCAATTAAAATGTTATACTAATTTTAGATTTCCGTATAACGACCATTTTTTAACAAGCCAAGAAATTTTGCAGACACGATAAAACACTCGGAGAACTATCGCAGGCTCAATTCCGAGGTCTCATTCCAAGTTCGTTGACGTAAAGTGTCCAGTAACTTAAGGAGGAGAGCGTAGTCGGCGCAGCATGATCCATCGACACGATCCAGCTTCGACGTTCATTAAGAAAGAGCCCGCCAAGATAATTACAATAACATTAATCTTACTCGACCGCAAAGGAACAGCCACGCGTTATTCACCGGGCGAATCTCATATTCTCCACCCCCTTGACGTTGATTAAAATTTAAGAGGGTCGTGTCGAACGATGCGGAAACAATCTTCGTTTAATTTTTGCAACGAGCTGCTCTAGAATCAGTTTATTCGTACCAACGTTTATTCGCTTCGTATTCCTTTCGCAATATTCATCAACCTTGCTTTTTTATAGCTTTTTAAATGTATATGTCACACAACCAATTTATTTATAAATGCATCATAATCCGGAGTCTAGTTATATTTTAAAAAATATCCTAGATTAGAGAAAACGTTCGAATTCATAAACATGAAGATTGTCACTCGAGTATCTTGGTCAACAAAATTAAAAAATCCAGAACTTGAAGTCAATGATTTCTAGTTAAAATAACCAAGTCCAGATCCGAGAAGTATAATGCAAGTACTCACCGGTATCATTGTCCCTGGTCTTGACCTGCAGCACAGAGGTGCCAAACGGCGCAGCCTCCGAGACGGAGATGTTGTAAGAGTCCTGCGTGAACTCTGGCGGGCAATCGTTGACATCCTGTACGAGGATGCTGACGAGTACCTCGGCGTAGACACCGGACACGCTGTCGGTAGCGCGGACCGTCAGCTCGTATTGCTTCTTCTGTTCATAATCCAGCTCATCCACCACAGAGATTACACCTGATTTATTGAAGAGAAGATTGTAGACCCAAAGCACTCTATGCAGCGTAGCGTCCACAAAGCCGAGAAACTTTCCGCTGTACTCTTGTCGCCAGGTACACGCGCGAGAATTGGATCGAGATCGATCATCGAAGCCGAAGCATAACGCTCTACGAGCATGAACAGTGGAGGACACCCTTTTGTGATCTATTCAGGGCAACCGACGGTACAAGGAGTTGCTCGGTTTCGCGGACACCAGGGGACACAATGAATGCAAGTCACGTAGTAAACTTGTTTGTACAAGACGCGAGTGACACCGCGGGTGAATCTGCGAATGCTACCAGAGTATGTCTGCACCTACGAACATCACGCTACGAGGATTAACAGGTTGACTGGGCGTTCGACATTGTTCTAAGGTGTCCGAAGTCGAATCTATTCGCTAAAACATTCGGGGAGACGGTACCCGCAGAATCTATCTGTGCGATATAGAACTCGAACAAATATTTGACACATCTTTTTTTATAGCTGTTGAAATTCATGTTAAGGGGGTGAAAATAGCCTTCGAAGTTCGGGTGGAAAATCCATTTTATTGAATATCTCCGAAACTATTAAGGCTAGATGAAAATTTCAATATCCAGTTTGTGCGTCTTTGAATGACGAATCTTTCGGTTATAAAATATGTTACAAATTAACATTTTTTTGCGAAATTTTTGTACAAAACTAAAAATATGGGGAACAAATTTTCCAATTATCAAATACGACTGCTTTCTAAGGGTTAATCAGCTACGTTTTAGGGGATGGTGCAATTTCTTTGGACACTAGTATACTTTACAGGATTCTATGAAGTGGGGACAGCTTCTTGGGATCATCGTCGATTTAATTATTTACTTGAGCTACTCAGCAGTTTGTTTGGCGATAGCAGAAAAATTTCCGTAAGTATTTGAAGCGAGGCGATCTCAAGAAGAGTGAAAGATATCACAGTCAACCTGTTAAAAGCAGCGCAGTAGATTCTATCTCTCTGTACTTAGCATTAAGCTGTGTTTCCACTGCTACAGAGAACAAAATCTGATTTACAATTCTTCAAAATATTTTCCTATAAATATGTGGCTATCTAGCTTTGTGTTAAGTTGGAGGGAAAGTTCTGTCGTCTTTTAAAGAAAACGTTCGCGAATCAATTTATATACAAATATACGTTTAATTATTATAATTTCAGATAACCTGTCAATTCCTGTTTCCCAATTACTCACCAGCAAATTACCTGCTTGTTTAAAATACGACAGAACTTTCCCTCGAACCTAATAACACGAGTGGAAACGCAGCTTGAAGCTACAGCTGGCTCGAGACGCTATTATCCGTTCGTAACATCGCGTAAGGTGCAGGCACGTCATGCGAACAGTGTGAAGCTGCAAAAACCTCGGCAGGTGAGTGGAAAAAAAAACGGGTGAAAATGCGATAAAAAAAAAAAGAGAAACGCGCGTACGATAAGGCTGGTTCGAGACGCGTTCCAAGATAAATTACTGTTCCCGAGTAACAACGTACCGCGTTTAAGCAACACTGTGCTACAAGCCCGTTTTACACAGCTCTCGGTTGCTTCTATGAGATAATGAGACCGGTTCGAGTTACGATCGGGGTTGGGAAACGTCGAACAAAAGTAAGAGTATGTTCGTGGAGCAAAGTGCACGACCAAAGCGTTTTCTGCCCGGGAAAGGAGTGTCAGGGTTAACATGCCGTTAAATGTTGCATTGTTATTAACGATCGAGCACCGTCCTCCTCGTATCGTTTCGCAGGCTCGTGCAACGTGCTCGATTAGGTTAGACCGATTTTATGTTCCAGACGTTCGTTAGATGAACCGGATGCGTGTCAGTAGGTGGATGCAGAAAGCCGAAGATGCTTCGAGACCGTTCACTGTTAACCCTTTGCACTCGAATGGCGTTATTCGAAACAGTTTTTACAATTCTTCTGTATTATAGAATTTGCTAAAAATCCAAGTGTATCGGAAAATGCTAAGAAAAAAAATGTATTCATTCATTTGTTATCACAAATTTCTTGCGTCCGGTAAATAGGACCTAAATTTTAGATTGAAACTTCGTTAATATTTCTTTTGCTTTTGAACAAAATCGTCCAGAAACTAAGTTGATGATCCATCGTTCATCACAAATAATGCAAATTAAATTACAGAATGCCTCCGGATTAATAAAAAAAACTCCGATAACTGGTACCTTTAACCTACGACTTGATCCCAGAATTGAAATCGCTTCGAGTCCAAAGGGTTAAACGAAAGTTCAGCCGTCGTTATTCAAAACTTGCCAAACAGCGCGTTTCCCGGAGACAGGTTGAAAACGGCCGATGAATGAAATTAGGATGCGATCAATTTGCCTAATAAATTTGTTTGCCGGCCGGCGTTAGGATAAACCCGACGACGAGACTTCCGGTAAGCGTTCCGGAGGATTCGGACGGGTGTCTGTCGTATTAATAAAAGACGGAAGCCGGTTTGTTGTCGGGACGCGGAACGCAACCAAGTAAAATTATTCAAGGCTCAAGGAGGCTTCCGCGGGGGAACTTCAATTTCATTAATTAGCCGGGTTCCATCGTGCGCGGGGCCGTACCAGCCGCTAATTCCAATTAAACTCTCGTGGCGGCATTTCCGTCATCGTATTACTCGCGGGATAAAGCGGCGCCGATGTTAACAAGGCTTGAGTAACGATCGTTATTTCGGCCGGGCTCCCGCACTTGCTTTAACTTATTCTGTTATTCGTGCGACAACCGCCCCTCGCGAGGGTTCGGTTCTCATTCGGGGATCAGCGGAAGATTCAGATCTCTGCCTGTTGGCTCGTGCATGATAAAATAATAAAACCAGAGCAGAGAAAGAGAGAGTAAAGTGTGTGAGAAGAAATAAAGAACCCAGATAGCTAGAGTGCAGTAGCAGTGGTGAACGGTGCGACACAGCAGACGGATAGAACTAGTATGTTTTATACTCACAAGGACCATTGTTACTGTCGGGGGCTGCGAAACAGGGAGATACAACAAAACTTTAATTTCTAGTTCAAATCAGATTATAAGCATTTTGTAAAAGAATAAATCGTGGGGGCTAGGGAGAGACAGGGTGAAAAGAGAGAGAGAGAGAGAGAAGGAAAGAAAAATTGCGAGAGCGACGTCTACCGTTCGCTTTTCGCAAGGAAACGAAATTACGTGTTCCGATTTCGAACACTGTACCCCAAAGGTAATCGCGATCGATCGTCGCCGAGATCGTGTACCGTAGATCCGCAGCTTGTGTTACGTGCGATACATTCCAACATCCCCATTTTGCTACTGTCTCACCACTACACCGTTTACTTGATTAGAGAATTTAGTCACCGAATACCATGTACAAAGGAAGATCGATATATAAATCATTCGCCGAGACAGCGATCGCTCGGTAACAATCGAGAGAAAAATCACTCGGCCGAAAATCTTCGAGGGCCACGCTCGATTTGGGATTCGACTAGGGCTGTAGCACCCTTCGATCGCACGCTTATGTGTGTCTGCGCGTGTACGTGTCCGTGTCCGAATGTCGAACACGTTCGTCACACTAGCCGGAACGTGTGTAAAATATTTCTCTTTCCCGGGGAAAGCAAGCAGAACGGGTCACTATAGTTTTGAAACGTAGAATATCGTCGTAGACTCGAGCGACAGGAAACGGGAAAAATTCTCTAATACGTTGGACGTGGATTCACTGCTCATTTTTGACTCTGGGAGATGCACAGTGTTCGTGGAAAGTATTCGTACACATTTTACTATTTAATATTGATAATACTCTTTGTTTGTGATGACTAGACTGCGGATTTTATGCATTTATGACAAAAATGGACCCGTGCAGTTTAAAGCAGTAGACGAATTACGAAGATTTAAGGACATCGGTTTATTCATTTCAGCTTAATAAGACAATTAAAGTGGGTCAAGAATAATGCATTGGTGCTTCCAAATTCTCTTCACCTGTAAACTTTTCTAAATGGGACTTACCCACTGTTATTATAAATGGATAAAATCCGCAGTGTAGTCATCACAAATAAAGGAGATATTTATTCTGCGTTCTGAATGTATTTTCTTTCTATCCAATTCAAGTTAAAAGTGACCATTAACGTTATTTTATACAAAGACCGTATAACGGCGAATGGGAGAATACGCTGAAACAAATATTTCTTTTTGTCAATTCCAACAGACGTGGTATAAAATTAAATTGCACGTGCTACGTATCCGGGCTAGAATGAGTATCGCCCAGCAACGTCCAACAGCCTCAAACATCGAGGATATTCCATTTTCCAGCGTCGAGTGACCCGTCTCGTACAAACACGCGAATAATCGCCGCGCGGTTCGCAAAGTCGCAAAATGGAAAGGAAGAACAGAGAGAACGAGAGAGAAAGAGAGGGAATTCTCGATCCGAGGAGCTCGTCAGCCCTTTTTTTGCGAAGGTTTTGAGCGCGCGTGTCGTTGAAAAGGTACATCGTTCCGATCGGGGATTTGCCGCGCGTTTCATTCGATTCCTGGTTTCGACGGTTCGTTCGAATCGGCGAACGCTTTTGCACGCTCACCTGTGTTGAAGTTCAGGGCGAACTCTTCGAAATCGTTGCCCTTCGTGATGCTGTAGATGAGTTTTCGGTTCAGAGGCGACTGGGCCTGTATGGACAGCGCGAGTGGCGAATGTACCTCGATGCTCTCCAGCACGCTGTCCGTGTAAAATTGCTTGTCGAACACTGGCATCGAGCGATCTATCACCTTCACGTTCACGGGCACCTCGATCGAGCAAGGTGTGATGCCTGAAACAATGTTCGAAGCCTGTCGAATATCCCTCGGAACCGGAACAGGCGAGAGATGATCGTACGGATCGATGAACTTACCGCCGTCGTACGCGGCGATCGTCAGCTGGTACTCTCGGTTGTGACCCTCCAGGTTCTGCTTCAGAGAGATCTCGCCCGTCTTCCGACACACCTTGAAGAGCTCGCCGTGACCTTTCTTCAGCTCGTACCGCACCTCACCGTTGTCGCCGCTGTCCATGTCCACTGCGTGCACCTGTGAACCGAATGGTTCGTTCATGAAGGACATCAAAGCGGAGTATTTCAACTCTTTCCCGCCGTAGTGCGGTGTTGCTGTTGCTTTTAGGGTAAATGTGCCCAGTGTACGTTTGCATCTAGTGCATCTTGAAGGATGTGGGAAGATGAGGTTCAACTTATTGGTCGATGGACCGTGGATTAGGGTGGTTCTGCCATACTTTGGCTCTGTTAAAATTGTTCATTGAAGAAAAATTTTTAAATTCTTCATTGCAGAAAAATTTTTAAATTCTTCATTGTAGAAAAATTTAAAGATTCTTCGTTGAAGAAAAATGTAAAAATTCTTCATTAAAGAAGAATTTTAATGGAGCCGATCTTTCCCCGATCATTCAAATTGGGGACTAAATGAAGTGTATTGTAAGCAGACAGATTTAGGGGACACTTGAATGGTCCCGATCAAAGCGACGCCAGCAGAAAATGCAAAATCCACTCGCCTTGGTAATGACGTCGCCCTTTTGCGCGTCCACGGAGACGACCGCGTAATAAGGTAGGTTGACGAACATCGGGCAGTTGTCGTTGATGTCCTGTATGGTGACGTTAACGATCACATGGGCCACCCTGGGCTTCTCCCTGTCGGGCATCTGGCTCTTCGCCTCGACGATCAGCTCGTAATGGTCGCGGACTTCACGGTCGAATCTAATGCCGGTGGTACGGATCGCGCCGGACGTCGGTCCAATTACAAACATGTCCGTCGGGTTCAGTATGCTGAAGACAATGTGCTCGTTCAGCGCGCTGCCGAGAACGTTCACGACCGCGATCGTCGAGATCCTCGTCGAGTTCTCCGGTATCGTTCCCTCGTAGACGTCCTTCTGGAACACCAGACCGGAGTTCTCCGACTTCTCGACCATCACGTTCACCTGGGCGACGCTCGAGTACTTCCCGTCGGAGACACGGGCCCGCAGCAGGTAACTTTTCTTCATGCGTTCCGGGTTATAAACCGTGATGACGCCGGTCTGCCCGTCTATGTCGAAAGTGTGCCCCTTGTTCCCGTCGATGATATCGTACCTGAGAAGAAGAGGATCCCGTCTGTAGACACGGTAAAACGGATGGACGCCCGACAACCTTGAGGACCATTAAACCAAAGCCCTTTATCGTCCATACAAAACCCTGTTTCGCAGTGGCGCAATTACACGCACGATTTGCGAAATACATTTTTCGAACAGAATCACCGCGTTCACACTGCAATTTCGCAGATGATGCGATCGTGTTGTACGGAGTGCACTAGTTTACGCACGCTTCCATTTCCCACGATATGCGGGGTGATTCTGGGAAACTGGGACAAGTTACTGCTCCTTCTTAAGTGAAAATAGGAAACAATGACAGAGGAAGAAATTATGTGTCATTATTCATTCAGTGGTTCGAATACTACATTACATTGAAGACAATTCCTTGCTTATTGCTTCTTAATAATTTTGTTCTCCAACACGTTTCCCTATTATCGATAACAAGCGAGACATTTGAGATGCTCGAGTTAACCGGAACTACTCGCTTTTCGTTAAATATAGACACACTAATTCCGACCGTATCTCGAAGGCTGCCGTTCCGCCCGTAACGAAACAATTTGCAAAGAAAAGATAAAAGAACCGGGAACGAACACCTATGCAAATGTCCCGCTACACCAACGGGTACAAGTGGACAGAAATTTTGTTCCGGCGTGCGGGAAAAACGCGGCCGCGTATCAGCCGTGGATCGTACGAATTTCGCGCAACGATTATAATGGTAAATGAATGCTAATGAAGGTGCGGGTGCGACGGCATAAATATGAATCAGCTTGTTAAAACCGGAACAAACGCGGGGATGGCCGCTGTGTCGAGCGACCGACTGAAACTTTGGTGGCGGCGACAGATTTTGCGGACTTTTAAATAATTTATCCGGATAATTGTGTCCCCCTCGATCCTCTGATTACCGTTTCTTTAATGCGCCATTAGTCACGTTCGTCGATTTTCGCTGCCCGTTATTTTCCGTATTAAATAATGGTTATTTAGAATGAATATCCGCAGTCTAATTATTACCGACCTTCAAATGACATTCCAACTGTGGAAAAATATCATTCAGTTATTACTGACTTGTGCTAACACATCGTCTTCAGCGGAAAGTGTATCAAAGTTTGAAAAACGCATTTCTGATGGGATGTAATAAAACATTTAAACGATGGAGACCAGCCATAAATGCTACTAAGGTTCGCGGGTTAATGAAGAAAATTTTTGCAAACCTCAGAGGGATGCCCTCGGAGCTATCAGGATCCACAGCGCTGACTTTGACGACGGCGACGTTCTTGTACGTAGGCAGCAGCAGAGTGGTATTGTACTCATTCTGGAGGAACTTGGGTGGACAATCGTTGACGTCGGTGACGACGATCACCACCTTGGCAGTGGTCTCGGAGAACAGTTTCGGCTTGCCTAAATCGGACACCTTCACGTGGAACGTGAACTTAGGTATGCTCTCGTGATCCAGCACCATCACGGTCCTAATAGCTCCGGTGCTCGAGTCGATATGGAAGTACTTCCTCGGAAGATCTTCGACAATGTCGTAATTCAAGAGAGCGTTCAGCTCGGAGTCCGCATCCTCTGCCTTTATCACCAGAGGTGTGCTGGTGTTCGTCAAAACCAGAGATCCAATGCTAGCTCCCTCGCTAATCTCTCCACTATAAGTAGCTTGCAAGAATCTTGGCGCATTATCGTTCCTATCCAAAACATGAACGATCACGTTGCAAGTGGCTCTCGCATCAGCCATGTTGGTAGCAGCCACAGTCAGGTTATAAAACTTCTTCTTCTCGTAATCCAAGTCGTTCTTGATCACTATGATCCCTGTGCTAGGATTCACGAAGAAAGTGTCATCCTTGTTCCCATCGACGATCTCGAACTGCAACGAGGAGGTGCTCCTAGCCTCCACATGCTTCACGTACGTCCCCAGCTGTTGATTCTCGTAGATCTCCGCGGAAAGTTCTTTCTGGATGAACCTGGGAGGCGCGTTGTCCGCCATGGTGATCATCACGTGAACTGGAACTGTGTTGGACATCGCTGGAGAACCGTGATCCGTGGCCTTGACCAGAAGGATGTATTCCGAAGAGACGCTTAGATCCAGGTCACGAGCTACTCGGATGGTGCCTAGCTCTGGATCTATGGAGAACATGTTCCCCACGTTTCCGGAAGTTATGGAGTAGGTGATCTTGGCGTTCTCTCCTCTGTCTCTATCAATGGCGAAGACCTGGACGACAGCGGCGCCGATTGGCGAGGTCTCGTACACTTTTCCTTGGATGATCTCGCTGATAAATTCCGGAGCATGATCGTTGTGATCGTGGACGGTGATGATCACTCTAGCGTAGTTCCTCTTCGCTGGTATTCCTTGGTCCTTCACCATTACCGTCAGCACATGCTCCTCCACTGTCTCCCGGTCCAGGACCTCGTTCAAGGTCACCGCCCCAGTCACCGAGTCTACGTGGAAAATCTCAAGGGAAGCCTGATTTTGGGCAGCATGTAGACTGTAGAAGACCTTCTTGTCTTCGTCCTCGTCGGTCGCGTGCAGTTGCAATACCCTCTCGCCTTTCTCCACGTTCTCCGAGATGTCGACGCGGTACGTGGCCTCCGTGAACTCCGGCTTGTGATCGTTGATATCGATCACCGTGACCAGCAGCTGCGTCACCGCCGTGTGCACGTTATCCGTCACGCTGATCGTGAGATTGTAGAAGTTCTGCGTCTCCCAGTCCAGCTTCTTCGCCAGCAGCACGTTCCCGTTGTCGCGGCCGATGAAGAACTCGTCCCGCTTGTCCCCGTCTGGAATCAGTCCGTTCGAACGTTAGCTTCGCGTGGTCGTAACTATCTAGTTACCAGCAATCGTGCGGGTTTTGTGAAACATGAATTTGGAAACATGAATTTAGAAACATGTATTAAAATTATTCAAGACTGAACGAATTTTTTATGTTGCCCCTCCTTCTTCAAATTAACGCACACAATTTTTATTTTGTTGTTACGACTAGACTGTGGAGTTTGTGCAGTTATGGCAAAAAAATTTTTATTTCACATATCGATCCACAGTCTATAGTCATAATTAGACTGCGGATGTTTACGGAATTTTTAATTTTGCTAGGAAAATTTGAAGAAAGTGGAAACAAATATAATCTTATTATAATCTTAAATAAATACAAATCGTATTGAATTCTGTGGAATTTGATATTCTAAATATACTTTTTTTAACATTTTCGAAGGCCGCAAATGCATAAAGATCCGCAGTCTAGTTAAAACTTAGGTTAGAGGCACCAGTTACCTTGCCCCACCCCGTTATCAAAATGTTTAAAAGCTAGAACAATTAAGAACCACACGACTCTGAATCCAGCCAGGGAAATTTCCCAAGCAAGAAGGTCCAGATGATTCAGAAATCGTTAGTCACGCCTGGGGCCTGGTCAGATAGCTGGAGCGTGTCTTTGAAACGACGTTTCCGTCAATTAAACAGGCCGCAGTGAGGATACTCGAATCCCGCGGCTTGGATGTTTACTTACCAACGATATCGTACCACAGGGAGTCGCCATCCTTGTCCGTCGCCTGCACCAGAGCAACTAGGAAGCCCACCTCGTCGCTTTCCGTGACCTCGACGCTTTGATTGTTCGTCCTGAAGACTGGCGGGTTCTCGGATTCCTTCGGTACCTCGACAACTTGCACGGATACCCGTGTTTGATGACTCCGCTGCGGTTCGCCGCTGTCGGCCGCCCTTATCTGCCAGACAGAACCGTGACCCCGGGGGTAAGTTAAACCGGAACTTAAATTGTATCAAAGACGCTGCACCAGATCGACCGTGAATTGCGGCTATAGTGCTCGCCCATGGAATTGTTACACGACGCGGCCGGCAAGTTTGCGTGTCTGTTTATGTCGTAGTTTAACAGCTGGTTTGCTTTTGCGGAAAAGTGCCTACAGAGTGCTAATTTCAAACCTTCCTGCTGAAGTGATCGATTTTGCATGGAATGACCCCCGAGTCTTTACCTGAGATGATCGCATGAGTTCGTGACCGATTTAAAAATAAAATTCAATGGTTAAATCTTGAAGAATACAACTTATTGTAGAAAATTTAACCATTTTTTAATTTTAATTTGACCAATCTTTACCCAAATCTTTACAATTTAACCATTGAATTTGACACTGATAGTTTTATATTTGACCAGTTCACTTTTCTCAAAAACGCACAAAATCCTGTAATTTTCGACACGCAAAAGGATTGCCGGAATAATTCTTTTTGTGACTGCCAAGACAGTGGACGTGTAAACAGGCCTCCGCCGACAAGCGAGCGAAACGTGAAAATTATTCGACAAATTACCTCGAGCGAAGGTTCCACAAACATTTGCCAACGGCTCAAAGACGTCATCTAATATTTCCCTTCTTTTTATAAAAGTAGAAGACCAGGCTTTCTCGCTGAATTATAATCCACTCACCAGCATTTCGTATTCCTGTCCAGCTTCGAAGCCACGCTGCGAGTAAACCATCCCCGTGGTAGGGTGGATCCTGAACTTGCCCTTGCTTCTGCCGCCCTTGATGCTGTACTGGATTTTTCCATTATCGCCGATGTCTTTATCATCCGCGAGAACCTAACGTGCCGGAACAGATGATATTAGAGGGTCGTGTCTGATTATATCCGCGCCGTTGATCATTCTCTACTAACATACCGTTACACGACACAAAGAAGACATTAGTATCGTGCGCGGCCATCAGCTTGTACCCAAAAAGACAAAGAAAAAAAAATAGGAAAACAGGAAAAAAGAACTCCTGAAACGTTCGCAAGGTTCAAAAAGCTCGCTCTAAGAAACCCGCGCTCGAGCGTCAAAAACACGTCTACCATCGACGGCCAGTTCTAAGAACGAAAATCTAAGAATCGTCAGAACAAAGGAAGACAGTTAGAAACATTCTAAGAGACATTTCTCGTTCTAGAACACGCCGATCCGTCCTGTGCCCCATTTCGGACGCATCGGAAAATGAAAACACGGCGCTCGTGACCTCGCGAAGCGTGGCATTCACAGAATCGACATCATGCGGCTCGCGGAGAAACGAAAATTCAAAGAGAAAGAAAGAGGGAACCGGTGGAGGAACCTCCTCCTCTCGATCTGCGTTCGAGTGCATTAAATACAGAGCTCGCTGTCCACGGGCACACAGATCGATCGATCATACGAGGAACGCCGGTTCGGTGCTGGACTGTAGCGCGCGAGACTCCATTCTCGTGCTGTTAGACGATTCCCCCGAGTTCCTTTTGTTAATTGTTAGGTCATCCCATAAACAATCCTACGCTTGTGTCGAGATATTTCGGTGCTATTTTGGCAAACGATTGTCTTTGGTTTGATGCTGAACCTCGTAGCGTCTTTATCCGTTTCTGTTGTATTTACTGAACACTGTTTTCATGTTCTATGCTCTATGTGTGAAATTGGATGACCACCAGAAACAGAATCTACAAATATTTATCCAGAATCGATTAAAACATTGTTTTTTTATACTGCAGTTAATCTGTACATCGAAATGTACATTATTTCTAGTGATCGATCCTGCAGAAAATTGTTTTTAATGTCCACGTGTTGCAGCATCGGTAATGCCAAATGATTTCGCAGTGTCCATATTTCTATCTGACAGTAAATAGGAAGGAGACAAATGCACCGATGTTATTAACAGTACCATGAAAGCATCAAGAATGCGACGTCAAAAATGCAGCGAATGTGAAGAAGACGAAGAAGACGTGCCAGAGTTTGTGAAAGGGAAAGTGTAGTCGTTTGATTGATGTTTAAGGGAGACGAAGAGGGAGTGTGGCATAGGTGTGAGCAAACGGTGGTGGTGTGAGTGAAAAATGGGATGACCTAAAGGCAACGCGACGCATTAATTAACGTACAGCGGGAAAGGAAACGTCGAACTAGCCGCGAGCGTTCCCCTTCTTTCCTCTTCTTCGGCGACATGCTCTCTGTCTGGCGTGACGCGTACCGACGCCACGTTTTGTTACACTGTCTAACAATAATTTTCCTGTCCGATAGTAGACGATCTTGTAAATTTTTATCGAAAGCCGTTTTTTTCAGAAATTTAACATGAACGAAAAAGTCAAGTTTTCAGCTTCAAGAATTTTTTCTGCGTTAACCCTAAGAGCTACGAGGATTATTCTCGTGTAGAACGATTCTGCAGACTTTTCTAAACAAAATGGTATATTTTTGTAACCATTATGAACATCTAGACAGGTTTAAATAATGTTAAAAGCGAGACTCTACTGCGGTAGCCGTTTTCTGGGAAATTGTAGAATTTATTTTGAGAGTTAAGTCTCCTCTTTAAACATTGCTTTCATGAAAAAGTATACCATTCTGTTTGAGAGAGTCTACAGAAAAATTATTTCTACTGCTTTCACAGTGAAGCAGAAAAAATTCTTAAATGTAGACTGTTTCTCACAGAATTAAATTTCTCGACACATCAAAATCTACGACGATCATCTGTTGATTATCGAAATAGAAAATTGCTGTTGGATAGTGTGATTATGGTCTATTCCTCGAGAGAGAGAGTACAACATCAATCACAACTGCTCACACCATGATACACCCTCCGGTCTAATAGCGTTAGAGTGTGCAAAACGGAGTGGACAGTTATTGCGACTATCGATTTACCTTCGTTCTTTCGAGAATCAGACGACGGTAATGAAGAGAGAACGGAAAAATGATCAGGCGGCAGCCTCGTACAAGACAAAGGCAAACATTCAAGAACATAACGTGTACACATAGAGACGAGCAAAATGGACAAGACGACGCGGAGAGATTGGGACGAACACATACACAGGGTGGACAGAAAGAAACAGCCAAGGGTTGAGCACGGCGCGAGTCCAGATAATATTCGTCAAGAAAATTCATCAGAAGATTTTAGATTAGATCTTATTTTTTTATTGTTTAGTAGGCATGGCTTTCGAAATCTTAATTCGTATTGTATCATTGAACGTATCCAGCCAGTATAAAAATAGTTAAAATAGTTCAAGTTCAAAAAAAATCAAAAATTCAAAAAAAATCATATAAAATGGAATTCTTTTAGGTTGGAAAAAATGTTTAATTTTCGAGTTAAAAGGGTTAATATCTGATGAAGTATTTAATATGTGCTTGGACTCGCCTCGTGCGCGATCCGAAGGGTCCGAGAACGGTGTTGCATTCGGGCAGGAGAAAAAGACGATCGATCAAATAACAAGGAATGCAATGGCGGTCCTATGAAAATGGTCAGCGGGGTTGCATGAGAGAGCTGCAGTATCCATAATTGTAACGAACGTACATTTGATCGTATATAAATACATATAATCGTATGTATATATATATTGTATATACGGTATATAATAAAAGCGGTCATAAATCAATGCAAAGAGTTCGCGCGTTCAGCTAGCCGAGACCAATTCCGCACTTGCTTATGTAAGAATTATGCTCCCGCGCCACGGTGTGTGGCGCTTAGTTTTACGTGCGAGCGTGTTCTTACCCTGAAGATACGATCTCCTGACAAGGTGTCGGGGCTAAATGTCTCCCAAGTTCCATTCTCTAGTAACGTATCGATCGAAAGGTCGTACTCCCGCGAGCGGTTCCTCGATTTCTGTCGAGAACCAGAGAAGGAAGGCTTTTAACATTCGCACTGTTCCCGGTCGCTAACTCTCGTCTCGCTTGCTGCTTCCGGCTTGTTGAGGGAGCACCGAAAAGTCGGTGTTCAGCGAATGGCAAAATCATAGTCGCGGCGCGCAGCGACACAAAACGATCCGATGGCGATCAAAAATCGGGTTTTGTAACATCGGAAATTAAAGTTTTTCACAATATTACAAGCTCCACTTTCTAATACTTGCTTTCGTTTTCTTGTAACCGATGTAATCCACGGCTCTGAAGACCGATGCTTAAAATCAGCAGAAAATCATAATTCCACAACTTTAATCCACGGTTCTGCGGAATCTTACCTCGGAAGATGGAATTTAAATTAGGATGAAATGTTAATAACTTCTTTAATAATAGTGTTTAAACCCAAAGTAGTTACGTTTTAGCAAAAGCTTCAATTTCTTCAGAACTTCCAAAGAGTTGCAACCATTTGCGATTAATTGATACCGTACTGCTAATTTTTGAGAAAATCGCAGACAAATTTTCGCTGTCCGGTGTCCACGTTTCGACACAGGAACGAGACACCATCATGGAAATATTCTGTACAGATTTTTGATCGGCGTCAAGTCGTTTCGTTCCACTGTGGCGACGTTTTCCGGCCGTATCGCGTCGCGGGAGAGCCATCCGGCGAGATTACAGCCGATTGTCGTCGCCTGAATCGTCCCGCGATCGTTTTAACAACGGAACGGCTCCCGCTTTGATTATAGTTCGTGACCCAGCCTCCTCCAACCAGCTCCTCTCCCTTTTCGACGACGTTTTTATTCTTCCCGGCTCGCTCTTTATCTTCGAGGGGCATTCACCGACGATCGAGGAGACTCGAGGCTCGGGGAACGTATAATTTTTCCGTACAGTTGAACGAGACTCGTCTTCCACCGAAGATCGAACGGTCGGATCCGGTCCCGGGGCTTGCACGAACCACCACGACCCGGCGCACGCACAATGGCGACCGAGGCCACGGACAACGGCCGGCCGTAACGCGATATTCGATTGGATGAAATCGAACCTGACCTCGATGAAACCCGACACTCACGAGAAATTATATTAAATATTCGAGGAGTGTTGTGAAGTCTGTATGGCTGTTACACGTCGGATTAATGAGGACGCATCCACCTCGTTAATGCACCGTCCATTAGCGACCCACGAATTTTCTGCAATAACGCCGGCGCATCTCGTGCTGCTGGTCCAATATCAATATTACCGTTTCTCAGGAACCTTTTTGGATATAATACATGATTTTGAGTGTTTGCGAATCTAAGATGAAAATATTAGGCTGTCTCAGAAGTTCGTTTCGTCTTTCGTTCACGCCCACAATGCAGCATTAATACATCTTGTATCAACAAATATACGATCGATAGAAAGGAATATTTATTATTATATGCTATATTGAATTCTTTTCGGAATGAAGTATATCGCGATTTTCTAAAATGTGTTTAGAGTTTAGAGGAATTATGAGACGATCATTTGACAGCGCAAGTTTCAAAATTTACGAGAAAACATAGAGTTTACGGGAGACCGTAAAAGCAGCTTAAGCTTCCAGCAAGTACAATCGTCGCGATAAAAAACGTTCGAAGGACCGAGGTCAGAACCGAATCCAGGGCCAGTGTCGCTCACCTGAGAGCTCATCCGCGAGCTCGTCGTCGTCTGAGAGGGATCTCGTTACCGTCACCGTTACCGATCACCGTCAGCTGCGAAAGTCGACGACGCGTGGAACGCGCCACCGTAACGCCCCTCCTCTACCCGTCGCTCGTAAATCCGTGGAACGACAGGTTGCCGGAGATCTCGCTACCGTGCAAATCTCTACCCTCCTGCAAATCTCTACCCTCCCGCGGCGCGATAGTCAGCGACCGACGGTCGTCAGGTTACTTTGATCACGCGGAGGACGGGAAACGACTCCGGAGGGTGAACACGGCCGATACCGACAAAGCGGGCAGGATTATCGCAAGCAATCCGCTCTCTTTGTGGCTACGTACGCTTCTACCCGCTTCTACACGCTTCGACGCGCCGCGCGAACTGCACCCGGTTCTACAAAATCAAGAGAGACCTCGGGCAATCGGCAACGAAACCGCACCAGTTGATTATTGCAACAAATTTTTGCTTCCGCGCGCTCCTATCGAAATTGCGGATGATGCTGGTCGTGAACTTGTTCGAGACGAATGCCGCTAGTGACCTGCTGCAATTCGTTTCATTTTAACGTAGAAGCGCTAGTGTCTTCACGAGCGTTTATCATTTGAATGTTTGAATTTTTAAATATTCGAATACAGTAAATCCTCGTTTGCTGTCGAAGCGCGTCACCGTCGCCGGTACAGTTTAAAGGCCCGCGAGTTCTCACAATGTAATGCCAATTAAAAATAATTTATTTTTCATTACATAGTTTTTTATGGGACTTTCACTAACTTATTTCTAGCATTTTTCTGATTAAAATAAGACCAAGCACGACATAATTTCAACTGTATTTAGTGGTTTAATCGACGATGAAAGTTTCGGTCGCAAGGAAGGACAGCGTATGGGAAAGAAAGAGACGCGGACAGTCGCCGTCGCCGGCACTGTTCAGACAATGTCCCATACGCTGTTCTTCGAACCACTAAATACAATTGAAACTATATCGTGTTTGTTCTTGTTTTAATCAGAAAAATTCCAGAAATATATAAGTTAGTGGAAGTCACATAAAAAGATAATGAAAATTAAGAAGATTAATATTAAGATATAACGGCAGTGGATTAAGATATAAAGGCACTGGACAGCGTTCGCACAGGCGACCCCGGACAGCGAATGAGGATTTACTGTGTTTGTACTTTCCACTTCGGCAGCGCTCCGTCCAAAAAAGCACGGCGACGCAAGTCGAGAGACGTCGACGAGCCAAAATATTGGGGTCTCATCAGAAGCTGAGGAATACGAGAT
Source organism: Lasioglossum malachurum (assembly GCA_028455605.1). Classification (NCBI taxonomy): domain Eukaryota; kingdom Metazoa; phylum Arthropoda; class Insecta; order Hymenoptera; family Halictidae; genus Lasioglossum; species Lasioglossum malachurum. Next base: position 2,102,394 of record CM052318.1, read on the forward strand.
AGAAAATATAAAACAGTCGCGGAATATCAAACAGGTATCGCGATGTCGAGATTCAAGCATTGATTAGCTCTCGAATCACGCAGCTCCAGTTCGCTCCAGTATTACATATACAATACGTAGAGGTACATTCGTGCGAGTATTCCTCTCGCGGGACGTGGTTTTTATCTCGACGGGTGAACAGATAATATATACAGCACGATACGGGGGATGCTTCTACATGGTGTACAAAGAGACAAAAGGAGAGAACGAGGTGGAAACGGAGCAGAATCGGCAACTGCCCCGTTTCACGATTTACATCGAGGGGTCGGAGAAAGTGCGATGCCATGTCCCAAATCAACTAGAAGGTCGGATAGAGTTACGAAGACCGGGAAGATTTTTGACGAAGCATCGAAGTGGTGGGTGCACGTACCTGGAACAGGAGTTTGTCGGACGAAGGAGTGGCCGGGATCTGAACCGTGTAGAATTTTTGCTCAAACTCTGGCCCGTGATCGTTTATGTCAGCCACGGCGATCACCACGCGAGTTGTCGACGACAGCGATGGCCTGCCGTCGTCCCTCACCGTCACCTGTAACACAAGAGCATTGTACTTGTTAATACATCGACTGCACACTCTCTTCTCTTCCTCCCCAATGCTTAAATATTGCTCATAAAAGAACAAAAGTTTTCGTTTTTATATACAGGCTGGCCCAGAGCTGGGGAAATAGTATTTTAAATGGTAAATAGTCCTATTTATTTTAAAGCATGTGTACATGATCGAAAATAAAATATTTTATATATATTTGATGCTGTAATTTTTTTTGGAAATAAAATCAAGTCAACTAGAAAGTTGACATTAAAACAAAAAAAAAAACTAACATAACTTTGAAGTGAACTCTGACTATTTAAACGTTGCTTTAACAGCAACGTGACCCAATTTTAGTAGTATATGTATGAGAATTTCTCATAGAAGTTAAATAATGTTTCCTGATATAGATTTGTCGTCTCTATAAATTGAAGAATGTTGACGGATGTTGTTGCTAGATCGTAGCCATTCAAATGGCCAAATTTTTCACTCTTGACTCCATTACAATTATCATTCTCCAGCAGAGTTGGGCAAAAATTTTATTTAAATAAAAATTTCGAATATAAAGAGTGAGTTTAAAACCTACTTGGAAAACTCTCCCACACACACACACACACACACTTTATTCGAAATTTTAATTTAAATAAAATTTTTGCCCAACTCTGTTCTCCAGCAGCCAGTTCAAGTTGCTCATTCTGCATCCGACAAGACCATCACCCCGAACCTCGGCAAAGGTGGCTCCGAAAACGAGTGTAAAACAAATAAAGTCCTCATTTCGCAAGGATTAAAAAGAACCTTGCTTTCACACACACACACACACACACACATCTCAAAAAATAAAAATTCAATTAACATGCGCTTTTATTAAACACGCCGAACCTACAACGTGTTCCAGTGTAAAAATAGGGTCGCAGGAAACATGATTACCATTTTCATTGCGAAAGTGTACAGTGACAGTGGCCCGTAGCAGTACGGGGATCGTGCGAAGCAAATGGTTCCAATCCCGACCGGTCGCGGAACAGAATCGCGGGGAATACGCGGAGCGAACTATGGCATAGTTCTGGTCGCGGTAACGCAATATCTGGGAACGTTTCTCGCCCTTGGTATGAGTTTCTCCTCGCAGTATGCTGTCGCGTCTCTGCGATCGCCTCTTTTCTTTTATCCCACTTACCGCGGCCGTTACCTTTATCCGGGCACACCTTCTCCACCTTCTTCCTGTTGGTACCGGGGATATCCCTGTGGCTTTTCATGCTTGAATATCACACGTACGATCTCGCGGAATCGTCGAGGCTGACCGGGCTCGTCCCTTTCCCGATCGTAAAGGCAAAGGGCCGACGGGAATCTCGGCAGCGACGTCGCCTCGGGGAAACTTATTCCTCCTACATGGAAACGGTCCCGCGACGATAAGGCGAGCTGCCTTCTGTCTATTGGATCGAGCTCGCTACCGAACAGTCTTATTCCCGAAACTGACTCGCGCATATTTCCCAGATGCCTATCGGGGGACAGAGGATAATGGTACTGCCGAATATTCTACGCCGGCTGTCGCTTTCAACCACACACTGCTCCCAAATCGCTAAAACGTGGCCAGAACCTCGGAAATGAATTTTCAAAAGTGAACTTTGGTACTATGATGAGTAGACTATTAACCCTTAGCAGTCGAATGGCGACTCTGAGAGGCGCCACTAAAAATTGCTGTACTACCATCCAAAATATTGTTTAGATTATTGAATTATTTTAATTATTAAATATGTTTGGTACAAATATAAAATAGTTATTCTGCTTTAAAGAGAGTACGAACACTTTTGTGGGAGAATCGTAAACTCAGAAAATAAACATGAGACACGGTCTAGGTAGAAAGAATCACGAAAATGTAAGGGGAGCATAGAGCTACGTGGCGCAGCTTTTTCACGTAGCCGCGATTCATTCGTGACTCCTGCTCAAGAGTATTTACTCATCGCAGGCAAGCAAACAGTTGTGTGTGTGTGTGTGTGTGTGTGAGCGCGAAACGACCCCATCTCGCCGAGCTAAATTAATGAAAATTATTACGCCTCCAAGGGAGACGTTATAAGTCCACGACTATTATTTGTGGGATTCCTCCCAGGCTTCCGTTCGAGTTAAAAGCAGTTTCGCGGGGATTCCTTGACTAATTTACGTTTGCCGAGATCTCCCCTCTTCAGCTTGAAATTCTTCATCCCTTCCGCGCCTCGAGGAGAACGAGATAGTTTAAAGCAATTGTAACTCTCGATCTTGTAACGCTGCTTTGTCAGCGCGTCCCTCAAACTCAAAATACGTGCGACGAAGTGTTCTTCGATACTACAATCTGTTTGTTAGTGAGACAAGAATAATAAAATTCAATCCTGATCTCGCGGGAGTTTAACCCCTTGCCGTATTTTAACGAGTCACGAAGATTTTAACGAAGTCTAACAAATATGAATATTACGCGTTCCTCTTTAGACGAAATAAAATTTGAAAAAATATAAATATTCTTTTTAATCACTGTAACTGCAAAGAGAAAATGGTACGGCGCGGCGAGGGGTTAACACGGAGGACGTTCAAAGAAATAAATGATTTAGCCAGACATTTTCAAATTCCACGAAAAAATTAAAAAATTCACTCGGCTCGCTGTGTAATCGTGTATTTAAAAAAGATTTACGACTCGATGAGTACGTAAAAATCGAGCCCGGGCGAACTCACTTCTCGAAACACAATCGTATCGAACGTGCGATCGCCCCGATTCACGTTTTCCGGCGTCGCGGGCTGTTTTATCCAGTTCGACCGCGGCGGATATGATTAAATATCGATCGCGGGGGGTGCTGGGTAGAGAGCTGACAGTGTAAATAATTTCTCCGAGGACGCTTGATGTCGCGGATATCATCGGACCGACGCGAATCACCGAGACAAAAGAAACAGGGGTCGAGGGCCGATCGAATCCGTGTCGACCTCGGTCAGGATAATTGATAACTCGATACGAGGGTTGATGTAACTGGGCCGCGCGGACTATGTAGCTGGGTACAGAGAACCTTCGATATTGCTCCCAGCTATTTTTCGCGGAACGTGCCAACATGGAAAAACCGCGGCGGACATAAGGGAAAATAGTCACGTTTCCGACGTTGACGAAACAACAGGTCAGAGTAATTGAACTATATTCGATCACCTCTGCGTTGGCTATGACAGTTCTCGATTGGCAATTTTAACGAATTCAGTCGACTGTTTTTTTATTTTTATGACTTCCGGTAAACGGATTGTTCATCCCTCGCGCTGTTTCTCACCCTTACTACCCGATTTCATTTACCTAAAGTGTACAATTTTTATTGTTTGCTATAGTTTAACCCCTTCCCGTATTTTAACGAGCCAGACTCATCGTGAAGATGTTATGTTTCTTTCTTAGATGAAATAAAATTTGATTCGTTTGTAATCGATATATTTCAGCATTAAAATAGAAATAGAAATTTTCTTTCTTTAAACAATTATTGAGAAAGTGACACATAATTAATACAGGTGTTCCGGAAAGCGCGAGCCCGCGAGAAACGAGGGTGCAGGGTGTGCAGAAACAGAAACGCGACCACGAGTCCAGTTTCTGCGGGGCCGGTAAAGTCCAGGGTAATTCGTTGGGTGGATTATGGGACTAGAGGATCGTGTTCAGTATTGCAACCTTCGCCGACTCGTTCCGTTGATCGGTGTTGTTGCAGCAGGTGGGATGTTTAATATCGGCCGCGATCTTGCCGAAGCCACGAAAATATGGATCCGATGCCGGGAAAGCAATTTGTTTCCTGGAAATTGGTACACGGGTGAAATTTCCTGCTGCAATTTCGAACGTAAGTCATTTTTCGACTGATAACCACGATAATTACAATGGCTACAGACCGTATCGCCGGAAAATTGTTTTTCATCTCCAGTTTGTCAACCCCTTGTGTCGTTTATTATTTCCCAGAAGAAAAAGAAGACCGATATCGTCCGTATCTTTATATTTTCAGTAATTCGCCATCTGTAAGAGTTTCATTAAATTTGTTTCTTCACGACTCGATATTATAGAGCCACAGGTTGAAATTGTTGGCTTCAAGATGGTCGTCGAAGTTGTATTTTCGCGGATGATTTCATACTTAACTGGTCGGGATTGTCTTGTTCCCATCGTTAAGGAGTACGCGTACTCTTATTAGACGTTTTAATGATGCTCCTCGAGATTTTTCCGTGACGTTTTCGCGTTTCTGTCTCCTCCTTTCATGTTAATATGTACTTTTCGTAAGCGCGTACTTAGAATGCGTAGCTCGTAAAGTGGTTGTTAAACGACTTGCCATAATGACCGTCCCGGAATATAGTGTTTGAAAACGCCATTACAGTTTTCTCGAATCTGTGCTTCGGCAATTGCCGATATTAAATCCTACGGCCTATTTAAGCTTGTATCAATAAAATTTTGTTGTTTGTAGACCGCGAACCTGTAGCGGCAATTATCCATTTTTATGGACAACCTTTCATACGTTGATATGCGATTGAATATCGTTACTCCGAGAAGAAATTATGCTAACAACACTCCTAAGAATATAGAGTACATGATAATCTTGACAAGATCTACCTAATAGAAAGAATAACGATTTCAAACAAGATTAATTTATTTGCCTCGAGAACATTGATTTCTAGCTGAAAGACATATTGTTGCCGAAAACAAAACAAGAGAGTAATCATTTTTACATGCAAAAAATATATTTTCATTTGCTCCTTCAATTTGTGTGTGTGTGTGTGTGTGCATTGTATGCGTTCTAGAAAAATTAAAAACAAACAGTGCTACAATACATACAATACAAACAGTGGAAGTTGAAATATTGGTACAAAATTCGCGGGATTATATTGACGGTCTCCGTAAACCAATTAGCGTGTTTATTTCGAATTGTATAAATATAAATAAAATGGGTTAAAGAATCACTGTGTGAAAGTAAATAAAACGTGTTGAACGATACGGTGTATAAAGAGAGCCAGATGTGTATTATGTTTTTTTTCTCGGCCTACGCAATTAACTTTCCAATGGCGGACGTCGGCCCTCTCGGAGGCCAGGTTTGCCAAATAATAGTTTTAAAGAAAAAATTGAGGCTGAAATTGGCCAAAATATGAAACGTCATCACCATAAACCTGCTGCAATTCGCGTATCATTTTAATCTAGAAGCGCAAGTATCTTCATAAGTGAATTATTACTGAAGCAGGAGTCCTGTTTCGAGGATTTTCGCGAGGAGCGCGTTCCCCTCGCGATTAGGATAATAGCGGAGCACTGTTCGCACGCAGTTCTTTAGAATCTTCCCTCCGTCTACAGCTCCTATTCAGGACTCCGTTTCATCTCCAGGTAATTACCCGTCGGCTTCCGCTGATTTCTCTGGACTTAGCTTCACTTTTAGGACCCGCGCAAGATATTCCGCTTGCCCCACCTCCGCGAGAAATGCTGCAGTAATAAACTGCGTTTCGCGAAATTTCGTCGTCCTATACTCGCGCCCGACATTACTTCTCGTTCCTCGAACCTCGCGAAATATCGACAGAACGAGCGACACCAATTGAGACGCCTATTGCGAACGCAATTTCGCGAGCATTAAAATTCAATACCCCCCCTCGCCACGCCCTTTCCGGAGATTAATGACGCGATTCGAGTGGTTGCGTTATCAAGAAAGTTACCAGAGAATGTACTTTCCCCGCGGAACGATTTATTCTATTTATTTCCGAGTCTGTCTCAGCCCTTATCTCCCTCTTATTTTCGAAACTTCACGCGAAACTTCTGGAATCTCTATTACCCCAACAAGCATTAAATTAAGCAACACTATTCATTGTATCACAATCAATAAAGATTGAAGATCGGTTTTACTTCAGTAGAAATATATTTCTCAATAGCAGTGAAGGTATTAAATGGTAAGCGAGCGGGTTGCTTAGCCTGAAGGCTTACTGTGTTGATCTTTCCAGGATTGGGAACTTTCTCTATTTTTAGCACGAAGTACAAAGAAGCAGCACAGAGAAACTTGTTACGAAGCGTCTGCTTATTAAATGTACACATACAAGAAACTTATTAATCATTTATTCTCCAAGAATCACTTAACGGGTTCTTTACGATGGGTGTCCAATTCAGAAAGTTACCAATGAATGTGCACAGCATTAATTGACCCTTACAAGCTTAATGAAAATTTTAAAAATAAGGAAAGAATCCCATCTCTACCTCCATCCCCCATCCACAAAAATAAACAAGAAGGGACCAGCGTCACAGCTTACTAGAGTCGCGAGAACCGACGTTTGGAGCAGCGTCACTGCTTGCTAGAGTCCCTAGAACCGACGCGACGTTTGGAGCAGCGTCACTGAAAAACGAAAACACAAGAGACGCGTAACGAGGGTCACGAGTGAAAACATGTTTGTCATTGCGTCTACGAGCGACGTAGTTTCCTTGATTTCCGATGCGGTACGTGTTCAGACAGTCTACGGTGCCGTCCAATCGGCTGTTTCGCGAAATTTTCCGGCGTCGCGTCGCGTCGCTCGCGGAGATAACGTTTCCTTTTGATGGCTCGTCTAAGAATGTACAACCTGTTCGAGGAAGACGTCGTCTGGCGTAATGCAGACGAAAGGAAGCGGCACCCCGGACAGCAAAACCTGCTCCGCGGACCGTGTAAATCGCCGTAGGCGCCCGGTAGACGCCATTTACCTGTGCCGTTTTTCGAAATTGTCTCCGCAGCGCCGCGCGGAACGGTCCACTCACTTTTACGGTGCTTTTTATCGCGAAACGACGCACGCATCTGTACACTTCGCGATCCCCGCGACAGGAAATCCTGATTTTTATTGCGCAGAGTGGCTCTAATCGACCGGAGGGATGCTGCCCGATCGTCGAACGCCGATCGCTACAATGTCCCCTGACCACCCGGTTACCGTTTCCTTTTGATCCTCTCTGCCTCCACTTTTCCTTGCCGTTCCACGATATTGCCATCTGCACCGCGATCAATTTTAACTTCCCACTTTTGAAGCTGCTACTGCTTGCCAACGGGCCAATGTCGCATCTATTATGATCTTCAACACTTCAATTCGGTTTCACCAATCGCTTTAATTTTTTATGACAGACTCTAACTCCACGATTTTCATTATAACGATCAGATTACTTTGCTTTTACGGATCTTCGGGGCACGATTAATAGCTGCACTGCACTGCAAGGAGAAAAGCAATTCGCGTTTCTTTCCCAACCGCCGGAAAACTACAGCCAACGTTCGATCATGCCTTTCCACGCTGCTTTGTGCCGTAAATTAATTTGCCGCCTCAAAACTTCTTTGAAAAGGCTCAAAGCAGTCTTCGAAACCTGACGGAGCACTGCTCCGCCGTACACCGCATTCTTAGCGGTTTGTAAGTCATCGGCTTATACAAAATCAACGCGATATCGTTGGCAAAATTGAAGCGACTCGCTTGAAAAGCTCCCGGAGCGCAACTACACAGGCTTCATCGACTGCCTTTCGCCGGGAAATGCTGCTCTCTTCTTACAGACAACGCGCACTTCCTCTTTTTCAATCTCGAACCAAGCACTCGCGTCGAACAGGATCGGCGAAGTTCGTTTTCCGAAACGCTGTCTGTTTCATTAACCTCCGAGGCGATTTTGCCAGGAACAACTTCCTTTTCAGAGGCGAATTTCATTTCTCGAGACTCTTTCCGCTTGTCGATGGTCCCGTCGACACCCGAGCTTCGGAAGATGTTTATGCGCGCTCTTTCATCGGTGCGGGCTCTTTATTCGCCAGACAGTAAATCCTATCAAACTTTCCGCGGCCCGTGGAAATTTCAACGGAACACCGCTTCGCTTTCCGAGTTTCCACGGAAAATCGCGGACGACCGGCCATTTTCGCTGGACTTCATAATGGGAAAATGCGTCCGCGCCACCACAATGCGCGCCGTTCCTACCATATTTTTTTGAATTCACACGGTCACCGTATTTTGTAGAGTCGTGAAATGCGTCTTTAGCTTTTTTAACGTAATGCAAATATTTCTTACTGTTACGATCAATTTGCAGACAGCGGATTTTATGCATTTATTATGCAATTGTCATTTGAATCTTTAAACGATTTTTTTGAACGACTTCAGTTTCCTAATTGTACGCAAAAATGTTTTTGAAATTGATGTCATGTTTAAATTAATTTTGGATTTGAAAACAAGACGTAATATTATGAATGAAACTATTTTCGTAATCTTCCTAAATTTTCATAACGTGGCCAGCGCTAAGCGAAGAATGTTAAATAGAATTTAAATTATGAAATGCATTCAACGCGCGTGTATATGTAATTTACGGTGGTTGGTTTTCTTAAGAATGATTCATACGCACACAAAGAGCGTTTCCAAAATGCATTCTGAAATGGCTACGTTGCGGTGTTCACTGTACCGCAGAAATGCTTGGTCGGTATGCGGCCACAGATTAATCTCTTCAAAGTAAACAGCGATTTTCTATTTCACCTTGTGCAAATCTCAGCGATATGAAGATGTTGCACACGGACACAGACGCACACGGATGTTATGTTATTTCAACGGGAAATCCCGATTTACACAGGCACAAACGTTTCGATATATTATATTAGGTTGTGTGTGCGGTAAATTCTTTTCGCGTTCGTTTGCTCGAGGTTTTATCTCGCTGTGCTTGAGTAAATCACGCAATGTGTTGAGAGGTAGTCATAACTAGACTGCGGATCTGTATGCATTTATATAATTATAAAAATGTTCAAAAAATGCTGGAGTATTAAATTCAACAGGATCTAGTTCGATTTTTATTTATTTTGGATCTACAAAATCATCAATGGTGATCCCGAAAAAGCATGTTCAGAACCGTGTAGAAGAAGATTGCAACCCGAGGATTCGAATGAATCAAGTCATGTCATCCCCGAAAGCGTCGGGCTTGCGAGGGTTAAATAGGATTCCGTTTCGGCAAACAGTCTAGGAAAAGAGCTTGCGATTTAGATCCTGCTGGAAGTTCGAATATTGCGAAGGGGCGAGCAGAGTGGTGCAGTTTCGCCGCGGAGTAATATTTACGGTGTCCGCGAGTGTTTATTCGCCGGTGATATCGCGAAGGGCAAGACTTCGAATAGGAATCGAATCTCCGATAGCGGTTTATTGCGAGCAAGATATCCTCGACTGTGGAGAATAGCCGGGGGATATAGGAATTCCACGGCGGGCTGGTATAGTCGAGCGTAAAACGCGCGGTTTCCTTGCAAAACTTCATCAGCATCGTGCCGTTTAAAATCGCGGACGGCTCCTTTCGCGGAAGCAAAACTTCGCCCGGTGACTTTCGCGAAATCCACCGCGGCCGTCGCCGGCGGTTGGTATTGTTAATTACGCGATCCGACCGCTCGTTAATTGAAGACAAACTTCCTTTCGCGGGCAAAAACAAGTAGACAATTAAGAGAAATATCCTGAGCGAGCGTAACCGGCGGCGTGCACCCGGGTCTTCGATACCATTTACCCGCCCCCCAACTTGCACAGTTTACTTAACTTGTCTTCGACGTCTATGGAGCTCTTAATTATTAATAGACTGCGGATTTTATGCATTTATGAGAAAAATGAGGAGGTGTCATTTCACACACAAAAACAGTGAAAAGTTTACAATGATTTAATAATGCCAATCTAATGTTTTCAGCTTGTTAAAATGATTAAAGTAAGAATTAAACATCTAGCTGGCTCCAGTCTCTTGCAAATGGGGCAGACAATTTTTATTTTGCATAAAACCCCGCAGTCTAATTATTAACGACCACGATTAAGAGGGCGTTTCCTGCAATAATGCAATAATATCTGTCGCCGGTCACCGTCGCATAACTGCATACGGCCCAGAAGCTGCAACGAGACACAGGTAATGGCAGACAAGATTGCACGGATCCGAGTGCACCAAACTCCGAACGATGCATCCCGTGGAATTTATGTCTCCCGCGGATGCTCGAGTGAATCAGGACTCGAACAGAATCTCTGTTCTCCCTTAGAAATCGTTTCTACGAGCGGCGCAGTTGAACTTTATGAGATTTTCCTGGTCTTTTTCGAAACGTGATAGGTACTAGTCTGTTCGAAAGGTTCGTAGAATCGCATCGACGACATTTGGTGGTTCAATTTTCTTCCGGGTCGACGGTGTCCCTTTCAAAGTAATGGCGGATGGTTTCATACCACTCTTTCCGACATACTTCTTGCAGCAGATCAACAGAGTTGTTGGAAAAAGTCCGCTGCGGACAACGACTTTAGTCGACGACAGTATTATTCGATATTAACATCGTTTGACAACAACGTTAGTCGGCTACGTCTAATTCTTCATATAGCGCAATAATTATATTTTTATACAAAAGTAAACGTGTGTGTCAGAGAGTGTAGAATAGTTTTCGGTCTGAAATATTTCCTGTCACTGGGATTTTCCGGACGAATTTCGTCTATAATAAAGACTTGAATTCTGTGGATCAAGGGGATTTTAATAGGAGTTTCCCTTTCATGTGTCCTGCGAGTAATTCGGTAAAATCGTGATCGCATGGCTCTGCGATCCAAGATAAACTTACACCGTGAGCATTTCTACAAATACACAAAAAGATTTTAGAAAAGATTGTTCAGCAGGATTCGCAACACTACGCGGAGAGCAAAAACGCACCGATTCTATGATTTTCAGGACGGCTTTCAAACTAATTACATTCGCAGCGTTTAGCTCGACTCGGGCCGCGATTCAGTTTTTATTTAAAATCACCGTGACCCATATACGCGAGGCGAGGGCAGCGTTAACCCGTTTTTCCCCGGAGGACGTGCCACGGCGTGTACACACGCGAAAAGTAAGCTCAAACAAAGTTAGGTTCGTTTTTCGCCCGGGGAGGGAAGAGAATCCGCGGAAGTTTTTCCGTCGTTAATTTCCTCGGAAGAATCGCGGGGGCGTGTAATTCCGGTAGTGGGTCATCGTATTCATGAAATAGCGCGGTGCACGCGCTCGCATTCGACCGTGCGTCCCGCGCAGAAGCCTCGCTTTATTTTCAGGCCAAAGGCACGCCGCCTGAAAGGATAACGTTTATCTAACCACTTAACCGTCTTGCGGGAAGACCCTAAGCGTTTTCCAATGCATAGCTGCGAGCTAAACGAGATGTATCCTTCCAATCCCTTAACCCTATTCCGAAGGCGAAGCTGCTCGATCATCCGTTTCGCGCGAGTCCATCGATCCCGGCGACCATACGCCGAATTCAATAGCACGGTTTCGATGTACTTTGTAGACAATTTTTACGACCACTTAACCACCGTCTTTTCGCGACCGGTCTGCTCGAACCGGCTCCGTGACGAATGGAACATCCGATATGTGTTAGTTTACGGTCGAATCGTGCACCACAGTATAGTGTTTTCAACACTCGCTTTTCGTATAGTGAACGTGTTTTGAGAACGAGAGCAGGATTTCAAACAATGAAATCCAAATCCACATATGGAGTAATAAATCCTTTAAATCGCATTATTGCAGGCTCAAACACACTGTACAATGATATTGATTTTTTTAATGGCACGTTACAGGCATTCAAAAGAAAATTACGTGAGAGTATTGTTTAGCTTTGCGCTTGTCCATTCTTATGTAAATTTTAAGCATTCCAGAGTGTTTCATTATTTTGATATTATAATTCTACGTATCTTTACCTCGGCAAACATATTTCCCAATTATGGATATCGATTAAAATAGCAAAATTTATTTAATGAAACTGTGTCAGCCTTCACTTCCCCGCGCGACGCCACTTCGCAATAATATTTTTCCAGCCAAATGAAAGAAAAATATGAAGCGTCGTCAAATCGAAACGCGAGACCAGCGGTTTTGTTCCTCGTTTTTATGCAGATCTATGAAAGATCATCGGGCATGTCGTGAAAGTTAATCGTTCGAAATTCTACTTGAATTTATCTTTTCCTGGGCTCGAAATAACGTCGATGGTAATGCACCGAATGAATTGACAATCACCGAACACCGGTGGTTCTGGAATTCCATTCGAGTCGATTCGGAATCACATTCGTCGCCGGATCCTTTCTCCACGGTATTATTTTCGTTTGAGCTGGTCCGTCGTTCACCGGAAATGGCTCTGCTGAACGGGAACTAGGACGAATGGATGCCGTAGCGGGCATTATACACGCTTTTCTGCCCTCATATCATCTAATGATCTGTTGCGAAAGGGAAAGAGAACAAAGGGGAACTCGCCGGCTAAATGAAACGTAATATCGATAATGCGACTGACTTTTACGGTTCTCGATACTGTCTTCATTTTATCGACACTGCTCGACACTCGATATTCGTCAAAGTCCCATAAAGAAATAATTAAAAATAAAGAAGTTTTGTAATTGAGCTCCAACGGAAGGCCTCACCGATATCCGACCTCAGATCGTGTTAAAAAAAAGTAACACTATCCGCAGAGATGAAAGACACACTATGCGAGGGAAGCTCTTGAAATCTGATAAACATTGTAACACCCGGTTCAATAAATATTGGAAGACTATTTAGGTTTAAGTATCAAGCCTCCAGCTAGTTTCTTCGTCAAAAATAAAGTGGGATTCGGCTTCTTAACATTGAATAATTAAGAACAATGAAATGCAATGATCGAAAACTATCCAATTATGGAGAAGAGAATGGCGGGCGCCAATTAAAAACGGAAAGACCGCGTACTTCGGAGACAATGACACGATATTATTTATGTGCGGGCAGAAAAGCCGAAATTACTTTCCCGTCGGCGCAGTATTTCACCGGCACCGATTGGCGGAAGTTATTCCGCGGGCAGAAATATCGCCGCGGCCGAGGCGCGATGTCGAGGATGCGCGTGCGGAATTTATTCGGAAAGTTTCACGGTGTACGATGAATTTGTTATCATTAAACATCGAGTGGATTCGGCGTACGTACCTAGAGCCGATTTCCTATTCGCTGGTCCATCTGAATGCGCGGCGTGCGTGCTATTTACCGCGGGGTGGGGCGCGGAGTGGGTGGTAGCACGTGTATTGTGCGGAACCGCGAACTCATTCAGAGGTGAATCGCAGAGCCAGATGCTTCTCCGCGAAAATCGGGCAAGCTACGAAATCGCGGATACATCGCCGCTTTACAATTCGAGACAATAGGGCAACAGTTCGCCGTACGAGTTCACGCACTCTTTCCTTCATGATCTCCCTCCTCCCTCTCCGTGTCAGACATAACCCGCGGCTGTTTCCCATTTTCAGCGTTGATCGTTCGACCGTGGCAACCCCCGCGGCTAGAACCTCTCCAAGATTTTTTGAATACTCCTCGTGATTAGCGTACACCCTCCTCCCACCGTTTTCCACTCTCTTTTCCGTCTCATTTACGTCCCGCGGTTCTTTCACTTACAAACCCAGACTTCTTTTATTTCTCCAAACGCTCTTCCAATTTATTTCTGTTGCCACTTTGTCATATTTTACTGCCCGGCTGAGCGTTCTCCACCATTCTTTTCTCTAATTGTAGAAAAGAATTCTTTAAAATTGATTTTTCTTTAAATATGTATTCTTTAAAATTTAACCATTGAATTTTATTTTCAAATTGGGCACGAACTCACGCAGTCATCTAATATTTATGTCTTCAACACCGTACACGCGGTATCGTAGCATTCCACTGCAATAGTAAAATCTAACAATAATAACCAGACTGCGAATCTTTATGCATTTATGATGAAATTGGTTGGCTGAAATATAGAACAGTGAAAGATTAGAAAAATTTTAGAATACTGTAAGGATGTTTTTAATGTAACGAAGTCATTAAAATTGTGGCTCCCACGATAAATGCAGAACATTTTTATTTTGCATATACACATGTCAGTAATTTTTCTTCGTGGTCTTACTTAACATGTTTAACAGTATCGTGCACGTTTGAGTTTCGTTTGATGTACTTTTGAGTCCCGTTGCGTCGTCCCGCGATTCTTTGTGCCCCGTTGAGTTCCAGTTCCCTCTGTTTAAGCGATTCCTGTGTTCCACAGACCACGTTACAATTCCTTTATTTATTCCCGATTTCCTTTGTTCCGCGAGGACAGGGTAGGGTCGTCGCGAGATTTTCGCCGTCCCTTTTACCGCTTGTGTCGTTTCACCCCCTCTCTTCAACCCTTCTTAGCTCGGTCCTCATGATCCCCGTTCCCCATCAGCTCGTCGAGACCGCGCATTCGTATTCCATCATGCCCTTTGACTTTCTTCGGGTTCGCGAACGTCATCCACCCTAGCACACTTCTATCCGTCTATCATTTCCCTTCGTTTCTCCTTCAGACGCATTCACGATCCTACTTCTCCTTCCCTCTCTGTTCTTCTCTTATCTATCCGTTCAACTATCTTTCTCTCTCACTCTCTCTCTCGCTCTTTCCGCCTTTGAAGCCGTCTCCGCAAGCGAAAGACAAACACGACGAGGAACACCCAGGATGAAGATCGAACGAAGGTTCTGTGAATTACGTCGCTGCAAACATCCTGTACAGAGGAAAGAGGGGACGCGGCGGGACGCAAACGCGCTTTTCTCCGCTTCCTGGTTCCATTATCAACGCGGAAGGGGAACGGGACGAAAATCGGGGACTGAAGATCGCTGTGGGCGACGCATAAAGGTCGACTCGTCCGCGCAGACACGGAACCGCTCAGTTTCTGCACAATAATATCGGACTCTCCGGGAAGTTCCTGCTCGTCTTTAAGGAAAATTTTCAACAAGTCTCGCTAAATATCTCTCGCGGTTTGAATAGAATTTTGAGATACCGAATGGAAGAAATTATACAACCCAAAATTATACAAAATGGTGTGTCCGAAGATGTTTGTGCAGCACCGTCATCGAGCTCCGTGGACAAGCCGCACGAATCGCCATCGCAGCGCATAAACGGACTCGCGCGGAAGCTATCCGCTTAGTCTGAACACTCGGGCCGGCCAAACACGCCGAGAGCTTTTTGCCGTGGGCTTATTAATAGCCGCGATTTTTCACGCTTTTTCCCTGTCTCGTTTCTTCCCGACCGGCCACTTTGCCACTTTCTCGGCGAGAGAGCCGCGACACGCGCTAAAATATGTCACTACCCGGTGCAGCTGAACCCCCGCGCACACTTGGAGTGCATTAATAGGGGATGCCGGGAGGCCAAGTGCATTAAATGGGTCAGCGTTATTCCTTTCCACAACTTTTTCCGCGGGAACGATTTCGCCCCGTGGAGAATTAATTAAACGAGAAGCACTTGGCTGGATACGGTTCTACCCGAAGTCTCGTAGCTTCCTTCGGGTTCTCCGGGTGGTGGACGTTTTCTTCTAGATCAGGGAAACTTCTCCTCCGCCGTCGCACTATGGTCTGGACAACTGTGTTACACACTTAGAAACTATCGTTTAAACTTGTATTTTGATAGTCTATGATGACTATTTTAAGCGTTTCATTTTCTGTGAATTTTACGATTTTGTCTTCTGAGCACAGAATAATCTGAAACGAATAATAATTTGGATTTGGAAGCTTTCAAGGGTTCTGACTTTGTTGCAAGAATTATTTTCCATTTCTCCATTTCTCCATTTCTAACTTCCGAATAGTGTGGGAGACGGTGGTAGGCACTGAGAAAAGAGGAAAGAAGCGGTTTACTCTTCTAAATACAGTAGATTCTACAGACCTGTAACATCCCTGAAGGTCAGCGGGGTCACACGTGTTCCACCGGTTATCACAACTTTACATGCCCGTATACACCGATACGTACGATCGTTCGGCGTTCGTAAAACCTGCCAATTTCCGGTCAGACGGTCCCGCCTGCCTCGCTCGCAGAAAAATATCGCGCGTATTCAGCATCTTTCTAGGGTGGTTAACCAGCTCCTCTCGCCACGTATTACGAGCGCAAGGAGCCTAGCCGACGGAACGTGAAAAGCCACGAAAAAAAAGAGAGGAACGGGAGGCCAGCGACGAAAAGAGCTCGTTCAGCAAGGGTGAACACTCTTTTCGATCCCCATTATTCATTGACCTCTCGCTTTCGTGGCTCTCGCACACCGAAGAGCACCCTCGCGCCTCCTATGGACACTCGAACTCGTCGCTTCCTGAACTCGCTTAATTGACATTCTTCGTGTCACCCTCCGCCGACGACACTCGCCATTATTTCTGATATCTTCCTCCCTCTTTTTCTTTTTCTCTTGTCTCTTCTCTCTCTATATACACCTTTCGCCCTCTTTCTCTTTGTCTGTCTGCCGTTCCGCCGTCGCGCGATGAACATTTCCACTCTCGAGAGCAGGATAGAAAGTAACGAAAGCACGAGACCGGAACACTCAGACGATTTTCGAGGGAGAACATAATAGCCGCGGATTTCGAAACAGCCTGTTTTTATTCCCCGACTCGAGCCGGACCCTTTTCGAGCCCGTGGGTGACGCGGGGACGTGTGAAGCGCGGTTTTCTTTATTGAAGAGGTCGCTAGATTTTCGGGACAAAGGGGTGGACCGGAGGGGGTGTCGCAACCCCCATGAGACTTGTACCGTAATTCGCAGACGAACTTTCTGAAGGGTTTGCTGCTTTCAACGTTTATCTGGCAATTAATGGAGACAATTTTTGTGTTGCATGCACGGGGTGGCAAAACTGAATGCAGCCACCTAAATGTATCCTTTATTTTTTATGACAGTTTGTTTTTAAAAATGTTTTTAATGCAATGTAAATTCATAGTTATTTTTTTAAAGTGTTCTGATATAATTTACATTGTGTTCCAAACATTAGTTACGTCATCACTAGACTGCGGATTTTATGCATTTATAACAAAAATTGGTACGTACAAATTAAAGCAGTGGACATATTAAAAAAATTTAAGAACATCAACTGATTAGTTCCAGTTTAATAAAATGATTAAAAGAAGAAAGAATTTTTTAGAAGACAGACACTTTTTATTTTGCATAAAGCTCCGCAGTCTATTCGTCACAAATAAAGGAGATATTTAGGTGGCTACATTTACGTGGACATTTTATTAATAGATTGGAATTTCGAAGTCGGTTGACAAGTTGGATCAATTCCTAGAGAAAAATGGCTCGTTCAGTGATGAACATCGATGGAAGCAGACCGGGGTTGTCCAGTGGGGTTTACAAGGAGAATAGGGCTGCCAGCAGTCACTTGACATCGTGTAGGTTGGGTAAGCTCTTGGAAATGTTGGGACAAGGATGCGACTATCAAGGGTTGATAGAACACGCTTGCAGGGAGGAAATATTGCGTCACTAACATGGCTGCTTTATCCATTAGGTACTTGAGCACTGTCGGTTTAGTGCCTGGGGCATATCAAAATTTTGGAGACTACGACAACAGACGGATGAGTGATTCTTGGAATTATGCATGCTCCGAATAACAAAATGCCTGAAGCCCATGAAAATCTTAATGCATATTCTTTGGTAATTTCAAATATTGGGTTGGCAAGAAAGTAATTTCGGTATTCGAAGATGAAATAAAACTCAATTTCGGGAAAATTTTGAAGTTTTATGAGCGCGGAATAATGAAGCTACCAGAAAGATGGCGAAAGGTCATTGAACAAGGTGGAAAATATTGTACTGATTAAAGTTGATTGCTTGAATAGAAAAATTGGATTTGAATATTGAGAATTAAATATTGAGCGCGTAATATACAAGAGGCTTGTAATTCGTTGAAAGAATTTGTTGACTGTCGGGAATCTCACATGCAACAGCCGAACGAGAGGAGGAATTCGAAGGAAACCATTAATGGCGAGAGGTTCGAGATATCTCGGACAGGCGTCATTGAAGTTGCGAGGAGCGCCGACGCGATATCCGACACACGTTCAATTAACGAAGATTCAGGGAAGTTCGACTACAGGAAGCCGTCCGATCATAAATTTCAGCCGATTGGCCCGAAGTGGGTGCTCGAAACTGTATCTGCCAGGCACTCGGGCGTCCTATGCACGCCGGTAAGCAACTTTCAAGCCTACTTCGGCTGTCGCATCGAGTGTCTGGAGCGCGCCATCGGAATAAGGGCACTGAAACACCCTGCGAAAAAGCGGCGGCCATTGAAACTTCAGGTTCTTCGCGAGTCTTCCCGGTCTTCTTCGCGAGAAATTTAAATGAATCGCGCGGCGGGTCCCTCTTTATTCCCTTTTCCGCCTCGCGCCGTTCAATATCTCGCCTCGCAGTCATCTTTGGGGCCGGTAACGAGAGAACTTTTCTCTTCAGGGTCATTGTTAAATGTGTGCCTGGACCACAATATCGTCTACATCCAATCGTGTTGGCTACCGGATCGCAGACTTCCACTGTCAGCTGCGTATTACGTGACTTCAGTGAATTATATTACAAACTAGCTAAACTAAAATTTTTATTTTGCATAAACACATCCGCTGCCTGGTTATAAATATTTATTGTAATCGAACTGTGGTAAAACAGTTATCCGTAAAAACGAAAATTGTTCACCAGAAAACTACAAGTTTCGAAGATAGTTCAATAAATAAAACATAAGTTAAACTTTTTTGACAGTCCGATTATAATACTTTTGGTCCAGGATCTTTCCCGTCGAACATAGATTAAAAAAATCTGCGGGAAATGCTTTGCCACGAAGAATGGTTTCTACAAATCTGAGATTACAAACACGTTCACGCGCACACCGGCTAGAAAAAGGTTGCCATTAAATCCCGTGTAAAACTGCTGGATTTACAGTGAATAAACAGTTCTTTCACCTGGGAACATATTTTAAGCAGATTCGTCTCCCGGCACAGTCTTCCGGCCATTTTTTGCTTTTAACGAGCGCGAATGAAATGTCTCGCGAAAAATCCTGCCGTCACGTTTCCATGAAACATTGCACCCTCGCCGCGTTCTTTATTAAGAAAATATTTAGATGAACAATGTTTGGATTGTATGAATAATTTACAAGACGCGCCCAAATCGCATATTTTTGCCGAAATCGCGAAGACATTCCTTACACCTAGATCAGTTTTATTTTACGTACATTGTGCACATAAAATTCTCATACAGCAATAGAGCTTTCTGCAATTCGTAGAATACAGACGAATCTAGTAATATTAAAATTGTTTTGAATAATGCTAAAGGTAAAGAGTAGAAACTAGAAGGAAATAGAGATCTGTTTTCTGCCTGTTTCTCAAATTTGGAAAGACAATTTGGCTAAAATCAACAGCATCGCTGATTTCGCCGAACGTTCCGGGATTTATCGCGACAAAATGGTGTCGCCGACAGAGGAGAACATGCTTGCTGGTGGCGAGAATGCGCGTCGGTCGTAAATTATGAGCGGAATTATGAAAAAAGGGACGCGGCGGACCGTCGGAACGAGTTAGGTCGACGTTCTCGTTGCAGCGGTAGTGCAAGAGGCTCGTATGGGTGTGCGCGCACACAGTCTCTGACGCTTCCGATTGATAAACTCGAGTTCCGCAGCGTTTTGACCAAAGTCGCCGAGTTGCGGGAGTTCGGCGGCCGATTTTGACACAGCCTCGTTAGTGCAATTAAGGGAAACCGTGTTTTTCTTGGCAACGCGTTCGGTTAATTACCGTCGGACGTTTATGGAAGACCGCTTCGCTCAAGTTTGCAACAATAATTGGGTTAACTCGCACGAAGAGCCGCGACTAACCCGCACGATAATTAATTATCGGTTCAACGAGTCCGGCCACATTCTCTGTCTATTTCTTTCAGGATTTTTATTTTTATCGGTTTTCGTCACGGCCGGTTCGTTAAAAGTCGAGGGCTGTCCGTCGTCCCAGTCCCCGTCAACGGCCGACCCCACGTTTCCGATATCAAATATCGTTCTAGATCATTATTTCGCCGGGCCGAGATTAATTCCGGGCCACTGGAAGAAGCCGTATATATTTGCATTGCAAAGTTAGCGCCGCCGTACCATCCGAAATGTAATTTAAATGGAATCTCGTAACGTCCCGCTCTCCCCGGCCCGCCGTAGAAATTCTATTAGTACTAAATTAATGTAATTTCGACTCCGTCGGCACCGGCCGCCTCTTAAACCGCGATTACATTTTTCTTCGTTCCTTTTTATTAAAGTCGTTTTTAATGCGGTCGCTTTTCCGAATCGGGGCAACCGGTTTTCCACCGCGAACTCTCCCGGTTGTACACTTCTATCGACTCCTGTTCTTGGGAACGTGTTTCCGCACCGTTAATTGATTCTCGCTCGAAAATAACGAAATCGCCGCTGCTGAAATCGTTTGATTGAATTCTAAATTTAGAAACGCTGGCGAGGCTGTCATTAATCGCTCGGAACTGCGAATTGCTTTTCTTCTGTTCACATTCGAGCATGGGTTCGAATGGTTCATTGTTGATTTTTTACTTCGTGATCATTGGAGAAATTATTAGATCGTTCGGAAATTTTATGACATTTTGTTCTATGATCTGTTGCGATTTTTCAGGCAACTTGAAGATCCCATGTTCGTAGAATTTCTGTTTTTTATTAGCAAACAATTGAGTTATATGGATTCTTCCTTCTTTCGATTATCTGATTAAGCTGAAACCCGTACGCCGATGTCCACTGCTTTAAATTGTGCTTAGTCTAGAAAAACGAGGTTACTTTCCGAACGACCTAATAAATTATTGAATTAATTTAGCTTTCGAGATATTACTATTTCTGTGCTCTCTCGCTACTGTTACAGGAAATGGGGAATAATATCGGTTCACTTAACAACGTTTCGCGAATTCAATTTCGCGAGATTGTTGATCTGCCGGGATCCGGATATCCATTATTGTTTCAGCGTCGGTTTCGTCAGAAGGGATCGAAGTCGCAAACGTGGAGCGTCTCGATAGTAACTCAGCCGGCTGGGAGTCTTTTTTTCTGATTAAAGTAGATACGCGCGATAACGCCGTCTCGGATTTATCTTCTTTCCTCGGCGAACCGTTCGATCGCATTCTATTACGCGATCGCGCGCACGTACGTAGATGCACACGCGTCGCGGTCCCGTGTGCAATGTGCATGCGTATGCAAGGGACGCTCGTCGCGGATGCGCGCGCGTCGCGAGATTCTGACAGGAGATACCGGCTTCGATTCGCGAAACTTTATCCGAGGACGTAGACGCGCGGCTAAACAAACGCTGAATAAGTTTACCGGGGAAGTCTAGCGGTACCAACAGCGGATAACCGCGCGTCGTAACTTTTACGATCGGGACGAGACCGCGAGAAATTCGCTGGCAGGTTTATGCGGGACGCCCGCTTGCGTAACGCGACGCGCCTCCACACCGGCAAACCAAGT
The DNA here is from genome assembly GCA_028455605.1 of Lasioglossum malachurum. Classification (NCBI taxonomy): domain Eukaryota; kingdom Metazoa; phylum Arthropoda; class Insecta; order Hymenoptera; family Halictidae; genus Lasioglossum; species Lasioglossum malachurum. Next base: position 2,124,056 of record CM052318.1, read on the forward strand.
TTTAATGGCGAAGAGGCAAACTGTTTGAAGAACGGCGCCGCAGCTATCTACCCGCCAGATATCCTCCACAATCTTCCGGAGATTGATGCGCAATCAACTAAACAATAAATTGAATTAACGAGCCATTCCGCTTTTCATTGCCAGAAAATCGATTTTTCCTTTCCTTCAGTTCCTCCGAGTGCTGTAGAATGTGTATGCAGAATAATTTCTTCGAATTCACACAGTTACTGGTGTTTGAATGAATGAAACAAAATTAAGAATCATTAAGTGCGCTCTTTAATAAAATCTTTTTTCGGAATGACAACTTCGTATTCAGCCTAACGAAATCTCTAGAATCGTCAAAAAATGATAATTGATCGTAAAAGTAACTTCCTTTTGATAGTCAGATGAATTACGAACGCGGAAGCACGATGAATTATGTTAATTGGATTTTTATAGATTCACATAATCCGACGCGTCTGTATATTGTAATGATATTGACGGTTAGTGCGCTTGTATGCCATAAAAGCTTTAGCTTCGTATACGAAGATACACGTTCATAGCTGCCCTATAAATTTGTAGAATTAAATTTATAAGCAGCGTCGTTAAAATGTACTGAATCCCGTCCATTCTCATTATGTACTAGGTAGCGGATCTTCGCGCGTTTAATAATGGTTAAACGAATCAGCCTTTTCAATATTACGACTCGCATCAAAATTTACATTACATTTCCAATTTGCATATTATATTGCGTAAGTAGCATGTAACAGCACCATAACAACTTTGCGGGGAAGTACAATTCCATTGCTCACGATAAAATCATTAAGTCAAGTGATCCTCAATCGTTTAGAAAATTCTTGTGACCATATAAAAATAACTTGAAACAAGTGACCATAAAAAATAATTGAGACAAATCGCGCGATTCCGGCGGTCATGTAATGAAATCATTAAGACAAGTGATGCGTATCAAGGAGGGCAATTCCAGTGACCGTGTAAAAATAATTTGAAACAAGCGGCACAAACACGGGTACGCCATTCGAATGTCCATAATAAAATAATTCTGACATATGGTGTGCATGTACATTCGAAGAGGGCAGCAATTCAGATGACCATACAAAATAATTGAGACAAATCGTGCGATTCCAGCGATCATGTAAAAATAATTGATACATGTGGTACGCACTACGTACATCCGCAATAAAATAATTCAACCACTGGTAGCTTCGTGATTCGAAACATTCCCAAGTGGCTCCTGTTTCACGCAGACGATTTTTATATGGCACAAAGATCTACTAATTAACAGACTATCCAAGTAAAGAAACAAAACTGTATCAGTGTCGCAGATGAAACCCATCCCGGCAAAAATCTCGGCACAGTCGATAGAGGAAACTGGGGATGGGGGTCGTTAAGGTAAATCGAATTCTCTAACGGTGTGCTAACGCTAACAGGTGATGGGTCGATTACCAATGCACCCTTTTCTATCTCCGGATGGTGTCGTGTCTTGTTGCTGCTGTCTGGCAAATCTCTAGGATCGTCGGGCCTTCTTACCCTCTAATATTGTCAGACTGGAAATGAGGAAGAAAATCGCATCCCCCGAAGATTGAAAAGTAAAATGAGGAGAGATAGTCTGCCGTGTCTCGGAAGGTGAAAGCGAGAAGCGGATATATACAGAGAGCCGGGGGTGTAGGTTTAAGGGTGTCGACAGGGCCGTACAGTAGATTTTCTCACTACGATGCAAGGCTTCGAAATGCGTAAAAAAAGTTTCCTAATTGTGGAACAGAATTAAAAATTTAACCATTGATTTTTACTTTGATAGATTCAGTAGAAATGGCAGATTTCTAAGTTTTGTTTGGCTTATTGAATTTCTAAACCAGTGTTTTATTCATTTTAATTTGGAAATACTTCTTTCCCCGCTAGCTACAGAGACAGGGAGTGTTAATAAAATTCTCAGAGCTACAACTGTATTCGGATACGAAGTAATTAAGCCACTTTGTTCGGAATGTCGACCTTGACAACATATGTGAAGATGAAGGTCACCGGTGCTGGCTTGCCTTTTGTCAATATTTGCCAGATGTTTACTTATTCAATGTATTTCGATTTCGCTGCTTATGCCGCCCCGTTACGATGCCGCCTCTCAGTATCATAGCGCGGCACGGCCCTGGGTGTCGACCCTTCGCGAACGAGAAAGAAATGGTCGGAGAGAATTATAAGGGTGTGTGTACGTGTGAACGGATGGTAGGAGGGAAACAGTGTGAGAACGGGACGAGAGAAGATAGTTGGCGAGCGGAGAGTAGATGGAGAATCAAGGACGGGACAAGGTGAGGCATTTCTCGGCGGGGAACGTCATTGGGGGCTCTTGGGGGATTTCTTTTCTCTCCGCGTCTGGATTAAAGGAAGAGCCGCCGCGCCGCACGCTGCCGCCCTTTCTCGATTGTATATGTGTCGCGGAACGCTGGAATTTTGTTAGAATGGAAAGAGCAAAGGAGTATACCAATCTCGGGAAGAGGTTTGCTGGGGGTTGGGAATAAATAGAGCCCGCCCCGGGACGGAGGCGGCGGCCCCGCCACTATGGGGGGGCCCCGTAACGAGTTTTTACGTGCCGGCAAATCAGGGGGTCCGATCCAGCTGGTTCCCGATACAAGCGCATTTCAACTTCGAACGGAATTTATTAAGCCAAGACCCGACCGTCTATCCGGCTCCGCACGGCTAAGTCCGACTTAGCGAACGGAAACGCCGCGAGAACTTGCCGTATCGATTTATGCGGGTTCTGGATCCGATGCTCTCCTGCTGTCCGGAAGACCGCGGTCTATCAACCCCGGGGTCCATTAACATTTAGCGGACGGAAGATTATAGTTCGCCAAGACTGCTGGACCGAGACGTGCTATTCTACGACGCGCTGATCTAGAAGACCGCGAGGTAAGCTGCTACCGGAAGTTCCAGTGTCCCGTGGCCGCCATGTTGGTTTTCCGTGTTCGGCGTTGCTGGAAAGGTTCTACAGGCATTTGCTGCACGGCCACCTGACTGGCGAATGAACCAATTAATTAAGCGAACCTACTTAAGTGAAGTTCTATCGTAATTGTATGAAGCGTCTTCTCCTACCCCTACTCTGTGCCAATGTCGCCACAGTGTTTACAGATGGAAGCTCCTCAATCTTTTTGCTGTGCGTAATAATGGGAAAGAATGATATCGAGGACTCGGAGAATAATTTTTAACCTTTTAATTAGTCAAAAATTCATGCACTAGTTCCAACAACTGAAAATAACAGTTTTTCTTCGTAAATAGAAGATAGGTTGTACAGACACGATTGGAGTCCTCACTTTAAAAATGGTTGCAGGCGACGCTCCAGCTGGAAATATTCCATTTCGCACAAAAATCCAATCGTAACAAGTTTCTAACCCAAGAACATTTAAGTTGTCGACCGAGCGAAAGCGCCTGTACCGCAGCAGCAATTAGCAAATCGTTCCTAAGCCTCTCGCAGACTCGCAGTCTTTCGGAGAGAAGAAGGTGGCTGTTTCACCATCGCGTTGCAATCTGGGAAATTCATTGCGAGTGCACCCTGCTCGTTTTATTCAGGAGACCGACTTATCGCGAGGCTGCGCACCAGGTCCCGTGCATCTTCGCTAAGAGGAGTGCGAACTACATACAAGCATCGACGCACGATTGTATAGTACTTAACGTAAGGTGATTATATCCTGCGAAGCTAAGCCGGCTATTTAGTCGCTCCGGGATCCTCTTGGGATCCGACTCAGATCGCGTTAAATGTTCAACACTTTTAGCAAAATAAGTTCTTGCAAAGATTGTGCAAGTCTTCCTCCATTAACTAGTAAGCGATTATGATCCTCTTACCTGCACTCCTGGAGAGAGGGATACATAAGGAATTATTCCGACTGCCATGAATGGTTCACGCGATTCTTTTAGATCTTGCATACCTTTTAGCAACATGTGTATTTAGATAGACAAACCAGTTAACGAGTCAAACTCGCGATGAAGATTTGAACAAGATCTAACAGATATGAATGTTACGCGTTTCCTTTTAGATGAAATCAAATTTGATTCGTTTTATCTTTATGCTAAATACAAATTTTCTGGAAAGCAGGAATAATGACTTTTTTAAAAACAATATTACAATATTCTTATCACCCAACTAATTTCTTCACAAATGCATCAAAATTCTCAGATTATAAATTTTCTCCCCTTTTCTACATTTGTGGGGATAATAATAAAAATAGTATTCGGATAAAAGAGGTTCCACTACGTTCATAAAATACCCGAGATTGTGTCCCGAGCAGATTGTATTACTCCGTTTAACATATGAATATTCCACAGCGAGATATGAATATTCTAAAGAAGAAATTCTTCCGCATTAAATCCTGATAACAAATTTCCCCGTTCGGTATAAAATACAAAAAGATTGATACCGCGGGAGGAGTGCTTGATCACTCAATGCATCCAATCAATCGCAAAACAATGCCGCTCAAAACGTCCACGAGCCGAATAAATAACTCGGCCGGACAGTTTCGGATCGAGCTGCCATAATACACGTCCGTGGGTATATAATTTATATGCAAACTCACCTCGAGAACGTGCTCGGCCTGGTTCTCTCTGTCGAGCTTCCTGCCGCTGGTTGTGATCAGACCTGGAACAGAATCGCGTCGAAAAAAAATTAGTCGGGACTTCATAAATCCTGATTGAACGATGTTTCAATCAAGCGTTTCCCGGGCTGAGGTTCGATCGGATCTGGTTCGCTTCGGAGAGACAGAGAGAGAGAGAGAGAGAGAGAGAGAGAGAGAGAGGGAGAGACTCTCCACGGCAATTCGTGAAACGACGGAAGGAAAAAAGGCTCAATTAGCGGGACAAAGATTAGCCGGATGGAACGAGCGCGGACGAGATGATAGCGTTCAGAATTCGCAGGGACGCCGATCGAATACTCGAACTTTCCTCTCCCGGTTCCACGTTCCCGACTCGCTCGTGCTGCCTGTCTCCCTCCTATCTCGGTTCTCCGCGGAGTCTACACGGTGCGTTCAAAAATTTCCTACATTTTTCACAGACGTACTAATAGCCCTATCGATGAAATTACGGTGGCACTATGTAATTTTTACCTCACTTAGCGCCCTACAATTTTTTTGTTCCACGATATTCATTTGTTCTTCAGCGTTGCGTCGTAAGAAATTCCCTGATTTTATACCTTGTCGGGATTACAGCAACCCTTTGCACTCGGAGCTATTCTAAATCGAAAATTAAACATTTCTTCCTAGCTAGAATATTTCCATTCCCTATGATTTTTTAAGTTTTATGAATATTTTATTTAACTGAAGTTTCATTGAAAAATTGCAAAAACGTATGAAGAAAAAACACCTACTAAGATCCTCTTGGTCAACAGAATTCAAGAGTTCATTTCACCGATCTCGGAGCTTTTCGACAGTGTATTACACTCGTTCGGGAAATTCGTCCGGAAAATCCCGGTGACCGGCTGCGTTTCCCGCGAGGACAAACGTTTTTCCGCGAGGATCCTTCGGAGAGCGGGACCGGGAACAATCCGCGCGCGTTTCAACGCATCTGCGACCGGGGAACGAGCGAGTGTCGTCGAAAAATAATCGGGGAGCCGAGAATTTCGGCCGCCATTGTCCGCCGGTCTCGTTCCTCGATTGCTGCGCTGACGTTTCTCGAACGGCCGAAATAGTAATTGGGTTTCGCCGCTCGACTCGTACCCGGGAACGTAACAATTTCGTGGCAAATTGCTTTCTACCCTCCACCCCTGGAGGAGGGAGATTTGCACGTTTTTCAACGTTTTTTCTGACGCTTCTACGGGGTAGCCGGACAAGAAATTTCAATGTAAGAGTCTTGGAGAACCATCGGAGACGAGCTTTCCGCGCGAACCGGATGCCCACGGTTTCCGGGAGTTTCCGAACGGGAAACGGCCGTCTGAAAGCGCCAACTACCGCAAGAAGACCCTGAAGTGGTGGCGACATTTTTTCGACGGTGTTTCTACGGCTTCCGGTAACAACGACAAACCACGCGGGTTTTATACCCTACGATCGGAAGCGCCAATCTCGCCGCCGACGAAAGCCGTTTCGATTTCACTTGGGAAATACGGATACAGTCCGGTATACGTATATAGAATATGATTAATTAATAGTGCACAATAAATTTACATATAAGTAGACTGCGATGAAATTCAAAATTGTTGGAAAAAATTTAAAAAAAATCGAAGATGTCAATATATGATCTCCCTTCTGTTGAGGGGAATAGTACTAAAATTAATTTTACACTTCCTTCGCGCTTCATACTTTGTTGATATTCCCAGCCGCTTGAGCGGCACTTCGCCCTAGTTTGAACTCATAGAATTATAACTCAATTAATACTTAATTATAACTCATTAAATTAAGATAAATTTATTGGTATAAAATTGCAATTAAAACAAAGGGACAAAAATCCTGCATTTCTTTCTTTACAACCTGATAGTTTCCAGTTTTTGCAATTGATGCAGACTATTTTTGCTTTGCATAAAGATTCGCAGTCTACCTACGTATGTATATTTTGCCAGGATTTCGTCTCGCGATAAATTGACTAACAACGACGACTCCGTCAGGATCGGTGAAATTTAATTTGGCAACAGCAGTTTGCGCTTTCCCGTTCGACGTCGACTTACTCGGATCTCGAAGTCCCGATTAAATCGACGCGACGCGACGCTGACCTCGAGATTTCCCCGAATCGGCCGTGATAAACTCTAATAACCGTAATAACGAGATTCCTGGCGGGAGCGAAGCAGGTAAGGCTGCATTGCGGCGCAGGAACCGGCGCCGAATATTTCACGGAGATCGAGTGCATCGGCCATCGACAGCGGCCGTCAAGTGCAACGTCATTGTCCGCGGTCTACTCCTCTGCTCTGGGATTCGACATGCAGACGGTAATAACGGGTTTGACATTCCGTCGCCGCGTTTTCCCCGACGGAATTCGCGATCGAAAGAAGGGAAAAGTGGACGGCGCTGTGAACTGTATTCCGGAGCACGATGGAGGGGGTAAACGTACAGGGTGATGCAAAAAAAACGTTTAACTATTTACACAATTCTTTCCTGGCTGAAGAACTATCAGTTTTTAACATTTTGGAGGAATATTCTGGACTATTTCTTTGGCGTACTGAATAATAAATCTTTATGAAACTTTTAGAACTTGTTTATGTGTATGCTTGAACTAACCCCGCGATCTTTTACATTTTTAAAAATCTGAAATTCGAGTTAAAGATATACCTTGATAAATGTTTGTACTCAAGTCCGTCACTCCAAATATCAAAATATTGTTTACATTATTAAGTATATTTTTCATATCAATAAAATGAAAAAAATCATATGAAACGAAATTATTCCGGGTCGAAAGAAATGTTTAATTTTCGAAATTTAATTTTTCCGACTCCAAAGGGTCAAGTCGAGGATATAAGTCGTAGAAAATTCGTGAAAATTGTAGTTCGCAAATGACGCGTGGAATTCCTTGCATTGTTTTACGCATTCGGAAGCTCCTCGGAGCGAGGAGTGACAAAGGGACTTGTCGAGTAGCTATTCTGTGAGGGTTTCTGTTTATTATAATTCTTTTCTGGCGCGACACCCTTTAGACAGTGTACAGGGTGCTCGGAGGGAGGGTGCATCGCAGGTGCAGGGGGAGCGGTGGAAAAATGAGAAACGAAGAAAACGGAGAAAAACGGCGCACAGAGGGAACACGGTGTGTGCCGTGCTGCGGAACGCATTTAAATAATTGCTTCTCGTTTTTGCACCTCGGCCTCATCACCGAGCGACGTCTACGTCACAGCAGTGCAGTGGTGCAAGCTCTGGGAGACGGTGTCGCGCGTTCACCCGCCGCGGAAAATTCGTTATCGGAAATCGGACCGGATGCAACACGGAACCGTTCGCGGCATTTGCCGACTGTCCCGACGTACCTGTTTGTTTTCGCGACAGCGAAACCTTGCGAAAGCCACGGCGCAGATCGCGGCGGATTTATCCGCGGCGACGTCCCACAGGACGCAGCCGGGATCCAGCGAAGCATCCTCGACCGCGGATTTTCGAAACCCATCGGGAGAATACTTTATGACGTCCCGTGAAAAATACACCGGAACCGACGCCGACGCCATACTCCCGCGAGACGCTTTCTGTTTTATTTCGCTTAAAAAGATCGTCGACGGATCCGTGGCTTCGGTCGGGACCCCGTCAAATTCCATTTCCGCTTCTTTTCATTTGATTCTTATCTTATCCGAACCTCGGGTCAGATTTCGCTTCGATTTTATGCATGTAGAGTTTCGGGAAAAAGAGAGACGAACATACGATTTGAAGTTTTTTGAGAAGTTAGAACAACTGGTTCGCTACGCAACGCCAAAAATATTCCTGGAAAAAATTGCAAGGTGTCGGAATTGCAGATAAAATACTTCAGTTGTATGTAGAATAAAATTTAGAAAACACGTTTCGTAGGCCTGTATCAATTAAACATTGCAGACGTTGCAATAAGCTACAGACGTTTAAAGATTGTAAAAATTGCAGTTGTTCACGATGCAATAAATCTAAGGATTCTTGCATATTTCAATGTCTGTCGTTTTTCACTATGCATATGTTTGACACAGATCTACAAAAGGAATTTTTTAAATTATTCGAAACGAGAAAGAGGGACAGGGAATCCAGTGAACGAGAATAATCGCGAAGAATATGGAGTTTAAGATAATTGCGTTAGCACCCCTTCAAAAATGAGGAAAGAATTTTCTAGAGGTATTATTGTTTCACGTTCTGCAATTTAATTAATTTTACGTACAGTCTTTTTGTCGGCGAGATTGTCCGAATATAATTTGCGGTATTTTTTCAATAATACACGGAGTTCATCTAACAAACCGACCCCTTTTTTATCATCTTCATGACGAGCCGTGGTGTATGGTAGAGCTAATTGGTTTTAAAACCACGTATCATCTCGGATGATGTTCCACTCATTTTCGTTTTACGCTTTAATTCCGTAAATTGTATTGTACGTACGAAAAATTTCGCATTTTAAACAAATGTAATACGAGATCGTAATAAAATCAGAAAGAACAATTTATAACACATCGTTAAAACGAAACGAATATTTCACAACATCTAGAAACAGCGAACGAACACATTTTCATACTCGTCGTTTTTCGACGCAACAACGCGTAATATGATACTCAGAAAATCAATGGCTTCCCTTTGTTGAATTTTTTAATATTCCATAAAAGGGAGCGCGTCGCATTTAATGAAATATCGTAGCTCGGAAGACTGCCATAGATACTGAAAAACGATGACAAAAAATGCGTGGAAACAGCGTAAAAAACATTCGTTAGAGCGTTTCGATTTTATCGATAAAAATCGTTCGCTGCAGCTCTGCAGCATCGCTTTTCAACAAATTGCAATTAAAGGACTTTGTTCGAAGCATCAAACGCGCGAAACCGGAATATCTGCACGCATCATTAAAAAATTTGAAAAACACTCGGAAACTGGCGCGGTTACATAGTCGCACCTTCGAAACCGAGTATGGTTTCATAACTCCGAACCATGATTCACAAAACCGATTGCAATTCTGATTTGGGTGCTCTTAAAATATTATTATTTAAACAAAACCTCGTGAACCTCTTCTGCAAAATTACGAAGCTTGGAAACCTCTGCGCTAATTAATTTAGAAGCTGATTACTGGACTGCGGATTTTATGCATTTATGACTTATGCATTTATGATTAATGCATTTCAAAGTAGTTTTTCTCAAGATTCCAAATTTATTTTCCTTTATCCGTCGAAAACACGGCGTTTTGCTCGCAATCGGGTTAACGAGTACTCCGCGCACGGTCTTAATCAGGGTCAGAAACGTTCCGCGTACCAGACCGATTTAATGAAAGGAAATTCGCGAACCATGAGACACGTTTTTTCTCCTCTCTCTCACACCGAATCCTCGACCACGATCTCGAGCATCGATCGACGTCCGCGTTATTTAGGCATGCAAATTGAGGATTTTTTGTCCTACGAGCGGCAAAGGCGAGATTCGCGTTGATAAATCACCCAGCAGCCATTTTAAAGCGGTATAATTCGAATTTCTGTTACTTAAATTCAGAAAAACACTGGGAATTCTAATTAATATTATTTTTTTGTGACCTCGCCGAACGTCGAAAAGGACAGCACATGTTTACACTTTATACTGCTCGGACACTGCTGAGACACCCTGTATATAAAAACCCGTTTCATTTACATTTTCATTTACAAGGGAGAGCAAAGAGTTAAAGCTTACAAAAAAAGGGTGAAGGGGTTAAAACTAAAAAAAAGAGTTTAAATTCTGGGTGCTTAAAGTGAAGTTCAGCCAAAACAGATGTCGATTATTCGATCGATTTGTAGGGTCTTGCCGCAATCTTTTCCGATTTCTGCCACGTTCTCCCTTTTCATAGTTCCTCATCAGCCCCGTATATGAGAATCGAAACAATTGCTACCCCCGTTCGACGTATACGGATTGTTTTGAATTGCAAATGCACCGTGCAATCTCTCGAATCCGGCCGTCCCATTTTCGGTCACGAGTCCGTCGACCTTCCACGTTCGATTGTCGAGGCTCACAGAAAATTCGCGGGCGTTACTCGAGTAGAGGTGTACCCGCTAATCCAGGTCCGCGCGTGTCGCGAACTTGTGCAATTGGCGTGGGGAAACAAGTGGGCACGAAGCTAATATCGACGGGAAGAAATCGCACCGAGAAAAACTGGAACTCGACACGATGACTTCATACAGTGCGAGATTCAACTGATACGCTTCGAAGCTTTGCGCGAAAGCTCTTCGAGGCTATTCTAAGAAACTATTTAAGGAAAGTTGATATATTCTGAGAATTCTGCTTTACACGACAGACATATTTTAGTTAAATGTTTTTTCCTGTATTAGGACTAGTCGCATCTTTGATAACTTCATAAAATCCGCAGTCTGAGCGTTTGTTCCCACCATGCAGGTCTGGTTTCCAAGATTCGGGTACCACTTGTAAAAGATTCGATTCCTATCAACATCGAAGCACTTATAAGTATCTTTCCGAGACTTGTAAGTACTCTCATTCCGAGGTTCGATCTTTTCAAATATAATCATTGAAACATTATTGCTTTTAAGTAGTAATCGAAACCCATGACATAAAACTTGGTTATTGAAATTGGCTCGGATTCGTGAGTACATATTGAACTTGATCCCATCCCTAGTGCTCAATAAGTTATGTTCGACGACACATAAAGTACAATTTTTATTGTAGATAGTCTGGCTCTTGGCAGATTGGAATTGAGAAGGGAAATTATTACTTTGAATCTACAGGGATATCGATCGCGGCGGCTTCGAAGAAACCCCAAGCGCGGTACCAATTTATCTGTGCATGGAAGAAATGAGTTCTATTGAGGATATAAATTGGCTGAAAATTGATATGCACATATTGTGTCATCATTGAACAAGTGAAATCTTGAAGCTGATCTCCACGACAATTCTAAAATATAAAATAATTAGGACAGGAATGCAGTACAAAGATGAAAAATAAATTGCTCTTACGGTCGCAGCACTAAAAAAACCATAAAGTCAATGATCAGCAAATGTTACGAGGAAGACAAAGAGACTCGAGACCACCGAGAGCCAACGTCATTATTACATTAAACCGGAAAAAGCGCAGTAATAAGACAGTTGCGGCAACGGAGTATAAAACGGCGCGTTGCAATTACGGCTATGAAACATCAACGAATTCATGTAAAATCGTTCCCGTCAGTCTCCGTTGTATCGAACGAGACGTCGACATTCTTGCACGCGTTGCAGCTAAATATTTCACTGATATGACGGTCGAGCGTTCGCTGGCGCTGCCTTTCGCCGAGCAACACAGCCTATTACTCGAGACAGGGGATTATCTGATCTAATCTCGCAATGCCGTTCCCAAAACGCCGTCGTTATCCGTTATTATTCCCGGGTTTCTTTAAATAAGAACAATACGCCGACACGCGGACCGTGAATGCAACGTTAATGCGAGCGGAGATCTCGCGGCGCTGATTCGCGCGCAATAACTTATGCAATCTCGCGTCTATAGCTCTCCGGGTCTCTTTATCGGGTCGCGCTGTTTGCCGCGGAAACGCGAAACTCATCGCGCAGCCGCCTCGTTTCCGGTTGGATTACGCCCCGTTACACGATATTAACGTATTATTCCATAAGAATTCTATTACGCGCGGGGCCCGCCACCGAATGCAATTTTCGCGGACGTCGGATAGCCTAACAAAGTGGCAACCAAGAAAAACGCGAGCGAAAATTGCACCCGCGAAACAAGCCCCGCAACGGCCGCGGATGATGCAGAATTATGCGGCTGCATGGAACAACCGCTGAAACTACGATCAGAGTCGTGCTAAATTAAATATTAGTTCGTTCGGAAAGTCATTTCGTTTTCTCAAAGGAAAATGAAAGCCAATTTTTCTGTACATTGCTCGTCTAACGTGAAACATATCTTAGATAGAGAAAATGGGAAATGGGTAACGGAGTCGTCGACATAGCGGAGTGTATTCAAATTAAAGCTAGTTCACGATCTACTGAAAACGCGGCCTAGAGCTCGTGATAATTCCTCGTGATGTTCCTAGAAAATTCAGTGGTTTAGCGTGAAGCGTCTGGTTCGGCATCGAATTCTCGCGGCAACTATGTCGGGGGCGCATTAAACGCACGGGTTCGCCTAACATTTTACGCAGTGCATCGGTCGAGGTCACTCCCGGCCATATTTACCCGAGATTATTACGCTTTGTCGGAGTGCGCGCGAGGATAACCGCGGATGAAGAGGAAACAGGGAAGTGAGAAGTGGGGTGAGTAAAGAGGGAAGAGGGAACGAAGGAGCGGGCCGCATTCAGATTTCCCCTAATGATAGCATTACTGCGGAACAAGACGGCGAGAACCGAAACGAGCTACCAGATGCTGCGATCCTCTCGCGGAGGATGAATAGGTCGTTTACCCGGGATCCATCGGCCGTTTTGCGAGGCATACTTTTCTGCGGGTTCGCATTATCCCGGGAACACGCCGAAATTGATCGTTCTGTCGATTTCGAGACCCGGTCCCGATCGAATCGATCGAATTTCGGCGATCCCGGACACGGAAGGAGTTATCGGACCCAATTCATCAATGGTCGCCCGAAAGAATGCCAATCCGAGAATTGACGGAATATCGAACGGCTCTCTGTCGATGCTGCGGATCGATAGCGTTACCGTCGCAGGAACCAACGATGGGTATGAAGCAGACTTTGAAATAAAAAACAATTACACCTGTCTTGCGGTTCACTCGGAATTTAAAAATACAAAAATGCTAGAATCAAAAAATACACCGTTTGAAATATTTATCTGATTTTATACATTCGATTTTCAATTTGCACACCTTTGGAAAGTTCTACAAGTACGACTAGTGTGTTTTTTAATATTCGCCAGCGAGAATAGATTTTTGAAAAGATGTATTGTCAAGGTAGTTCGGCTGCAGAGAATGAAAAATCAATGAGTGCCCTCGATGAATCACTCGGCTGTCTGGTTCGGAAAATATTTTACAGAAGATTCGATATTGTAGGGTACAGAGATCAAATGTCTGATATCCTATAACCCGAGGCGATTCGAGTGAACCCAATATTCAAGCCAGACAAAGAACATCTTTATACTCCATTGACCCAGTAGCATAGATATTCGGTAGATCGAAGTCAATTGCCTATTATCGCGAAGCACTGTCTCTTCGACAATTTCCCGGGTGTTCTTTATAGGATTTCATTACCCTCTGTAACCACCGGGTCGTGTTCTTTACTTTTTTTTGCCATTATTACAAATTCCTGAGCTTGTCTGCTCTATTCAAGGAAAATGCAATTTAAATATCTTTGCTTCCATAATACGAGCGGAGGTGGAACATGCGATCTGACAGCGGTCTGTATGGAAATGATCATTTTTCAAACCACTACTCCGGTAATCAGAATTAACTGATAAGTTACACATTTCATTAAAAATTTTACATACTCGCAAATGAGATGAATATTTATTACCTCTTTGTTAACGTATACGTTCGCTGAAATAGGTATAGAAAAGTTCCACAAATAGTTAAGGCTCGGAGGAAGAAGTAAATTAGCATATGTATTCTTGTATCAATCATTACATCGATCAAAGTCAACGTACGCGGCGAAAAAATGATATTTATGATTTCTGTAACCCGTCCAATCGACAGGTTCCATAAATCTAGCGGCGAGATTTGCATTTCGATGTGTTCGGCGCAGTCGGGCACATTATAAATGCATAAAATCCGCCGCGTATCGATAATTGAATTCAGCTAATGAAGTCGGCGCAGAACTTTTTAAACGATTCCCCAGCTAGTATTGTCCCTGTGACTTTAATGCATGTCTCAGGAGGAAATTGAAAATTCTATTGTTGCAGATATGCAGCCGTCTGAATTAATTGCATGGTACAGGAACAATTTCAAGCAGCTAAAAATCTTAGCATTTTTAAGTAAAATATGTGTTCAACTAAAGACGTTCGATCATTTCTTACGAAAACATCCGTGTAACTTCAATAATTGTGAAATAAAAAATCTGAAACCGGTCATTTTTGTTTCGCGTTTGATCTACTAACTTTTGTCCGAACGCATGAAATCCGCAGTCTATCCACGATCAAGACCTTCACACGTCGTGGAACAGTTATTTTCAGAACCGTTTCGAGTCCCGCATAATACAAGGCGTCATAAATAATCGGACACGGAATCGTGTGCGTGCGCGAGAGAGCGTTCGGCAAAAATTAAATTCAGCGGAGCCCGGCTCGCGATTTATTTGTGAGGCAGTTGGTCAACGGAGGAACCGTGTAGTCGTTCGATAAAATAAAAACCTGGTCGACGGACCGTCCCTTGAACGCCGAAATAAAAAAGAGAGCCGGCCCAGCGTATTTATCGCAGCGTGAATGCACTCCGGGAATCGATGATAAAGCAAACAGCCGAGAATACTTTCGCCAGCGAGCGTATTGTTCGCCGGCTGATAACCCGTTGACATTTACAAGTGATACTGTTCTCTTTCTTTTCGCTG
Organism: Lasioglossum malachurum; assembly: GCA_028455605.1. Taxonomy (NCBI): domain Eukaryota; kingdom Metazoa; phylum Arthropoda; class Insecta; order Hymenoptera; family Halictidae; genus Lasioglossum; species Lasioglossum malachurum. The sequence continues at coordinate 2,139,073 of CM052318.1, forward strand.
GCCCTCCGCGTTTCCGCTCGCGGAGAACACCGACCTATCGGACATCTGTCTCTTCCTCGTTGAGAGTCGCTCACGCGAGCAAATATTTCCCATGATTCTTCCCGTTTCTAGTTTTTCATTAAGAGGTTTCATGTAAACGGGTTAGGCATTGCATTTTAATTTTATTTTTTAAAATACATTAGAAATATCTTTCCAAAATATTAAGCTTAAATTCATTCAAATGACAAAGATGAAAGTTTCTCTCGAAACCACGTTTTCAAAATTGACGGGGATAACTCTGACACTATTTAATCAATCAGCTTCAAATTTCCCAAATTGTTAGTTCATAATACTTCTCAGAACACGAGAGACTCAACCACTCAAGACTTAACGCAAAGTTATCTCCGGTTAGTCGAAGTTAGAGCACAATAAGTCCGAGAATATTGTTTTTTCGTGCGTTCCAGGACGAGAGACAAGACAGTTCCTTGAAAATTCAGACGTCCGAACGAGAAAAGTTTCCCGCTGGATACCCCGCGGTTCTGATGAATACGAATCGCGAGGAAACGTTCTCGACTTTTTAATTACAAGCCGTCCTTTGCCGGTGTAAGCGATTTTCCGCGCCGACTACCATCGATCTCCGCGACGACTGCGGAATAAATGGACGGCCGCGAAACTTGCGGAAGAAAGTCGGTGTCGGCTCTACGGTTAACCAAACCGGATGTGTAATTATGATCGTGTAATTACGTTTCCCGTTGCCCTCGTTCCTGATTAACTGCCTCTACATAGGGACGCGATGGTTGATGAATTTTCATAGGGATCGTAGACTTTGCTCGGAGTGACAGTTTCGCGGTAGTTTGTTCGAATTCGTTGTACTGGAAATGCGGTGCATTTGACGGGATCGTTTCCACACCGTAAAAATGGCCACACCGCGCGCATAAATGTATATAAAAAACTTTTTAAAAGGAGAAAATAATTTTTTTCCTGGTTCTTCATAAAATGCCGAATCCAGTTAAATGATTAATAATTGTTTTCCCAAAAAATTTATCGAAAGTTTCGAACGACGCAGATTCGATAATGTTGACAGCGACAGTGGCAGCGAATGGATGAGGCAAGTCAGGGTGTTACGTACCTGACACGAGCAGCCCCGTTTACAATTCCGTAGCATCGACAACGACCCTAGGCCATACAAGTCGATAGGACATACGCGTTAGACAAGACATTGACAACCTTTGAGTTGTCTCCAACACAATTCCGCTCATCCCACCGTGCCGATAATGGCGAAATTAGAATCAACCGACCCGAATTCACTTAACCGGTCGGTAGACGCCTGAGACTCGATATTCCAAGATTCTAAGGTGGTGGAATAGTGTTCTCGCCTCCGGGAGCCAACAATGCATGTTGTTTCTACACCGTAGAATGAGATACCGCAGGGTCCGGTAGATAGGATTCTACGTGCACAAAACCTGTCGATGATTTATAGAACCGCTAGGACCTTTCACGGCGTGGAAACTTATCGGCGCGCAGGAAGGACGTTGGTCCTGGTAATAATATGCATAGACTGCACACTTCTATGCAAATACAAATTTTTATAAATCGGTCCGAGGCTGACTGGATATTTAGGTAGGTTTTTCAACGTGTTGAATTAAAGCGAAATCCCTAGAGAAATTGAAAAACGTGTATTATTAGACTGCGGATCTCTCTCTTTATGCGTTTATGTAGAAATTGAGAAAAAATTTAAGAATACTGTGATGTGCTTTTAGCGTAACAAAGGCACTAAGGGATGAAATCAATTTTTGTATTACTGCTCCCTGCTGTTCACAATCGATGCAGAACATTTTTGCATTAAGATCCGCAGTCTGGTAATAATAAATTCTTAATGAATCAGACTCTTCTCTTAAGAATAACAGACAGTCTCGACTGTGGAAAGTCGGACCCCGGAAAACCTAGTGAAGAAGGTTTATTTGCCGGAGCATTTTAACGGGAATATTTTTGCAGCTTTCCGCCGGATTACTCGGCGGTGAGAAACGATGGGGACGAAGGATTTGTCTGAGCGAAGACGGTATCAGGGCACACTCGGCCGGTATCGGGTGCGAGGCTCAAATTAAAGGACTAATTTCACCCTCTGCTCATTTAAAAGTCTGATTTAATCGGTCCCCAGACCTCTCACCCCCCGAGATTATTCGTCTAGGATCGCGAATCGAATTTGTATCGCAAATTGTCTCGCGTTAAAATTGATTCTACGGCCATTTGTATGCGTGCCTATTTTCACCCGGGCCGTTCTTTATCCTCCTTTTCATCCGGTTTTCATCCTCCCCGTGTATAACAGCGACGCAAATGTTTTTTTCTCTAAATAACGAGTTTCGGACTTTTCATCGTTTCATAATTCCAATGGGGCCGACGCGAGCGAGTCGAGCGGAACGATGAATAATGAATCGGAGAGCTCGATCAGGCGAATTTGCATACGTTACCGCGCGCAAGGCGAAAACAATGGTCCTTTCCTTCCGCTTGCATGCAGTGAGTCATTTTGGCCGAGCGCGAAAAACCGGCGGCGACACACGCGAATCCTGTCCAGAACGATTGATCGATAAAGATGACAGACACCGGATTAACAGATAACGGCCGATCCTATCAGGAAACCGGCGAGAATAATCGTAGAATGAAATCTTTCTCGCGAGAGTCTCCTTTCCGGATTGTATTTTAATCCGCTTTGCACGTGAACGTTTCAACGAATGGCATTAGCTGGTTTTCAATTGGATAGAATACCAGCTATTCAGACGTTTTATCCTCAAATTTTCAAGTGCGTTCCACAAGTGAAATAATTTGTAATGTTATAAGAATTTTATGGAGAATATTTCTCTAAGGTGTGGCCCAATAAATAAAGAATTATGCGAGCGGAGAATAGCCTGGCTCCGATTGAAATTTGAAGAAGCCACGGCGGCGGGCTCGTTTATCTTCGAACGGGCCCATTAAAATCCTCGCCCGCGAAAAATTGATCTCGTTACTAGCCGCCGAAGAGATGCAGCAATCTATTTCGATTCTCGCCTGGAGGATATTACCTTGGCCGAGGAGTCTAGTGACCATGCGGAGAACTTACCGGTGGTGGAGTTGATGAGAAAATAACCCTCCGGATTGCCACTGGTGATGGAAAATGTGAATTGTTGGGGCGAGACGTCCCGATCGAACGCTCGGATCCGCAGTACGTTCACACCTGCCGGCGAGTTCTCCGGAACCGAGGGATAGTAGACCGGCAGCTCTGTCAGCGGGATGTTGTCGTTCTCGTCCAGAACCTCCACGTACACCTGCACAGAATTCGGCTGCGAATTATTTACACGGCGACCGTTCCCGCGAGCCACGTACCCGGACGCGAAAAAAATTGCGATAAAAAAAACGGTCGAGACAGCATCGTCAGAATTTGCTGCCCGCCTCCGCGCCCCGTGGAAACGATTTTCCGAACTTCTATTGGGCTGGTGCACACGAAATGTTCGATCTCCCAATGCAAATGTACCGAAGCCGTTTGATCTAGAAATATACAGAGGTGAACCATGTGATCGATAGAGATTTCTCTGTCATTAGCAGTCCGATCGAAATTGTATTTATCGGATGGTCTCAAGAGAACTTTCACGCGTGATTAATTCTATTGTGAAAATAGTGAAAATTCTAATTTTCATAATAATTTAATGTTCAAATTTTTTCTATGAAATTAATTTTCATACTAATTTAATGTTATTTCCTAAATAATATTACATCTTGATCACGGTTGTCGACTTTTTTATTTGTTTTTTTAAGAAACTTTCATCATCGTATTTGTCTCAGTTTTCCAATTACGATGACACCAAACGCGATATAATTACGATTATGACGTGAAAGAGGTCACACGTTACGTTTCAGGTATCGAAATGTGAATACTCTAATTAAAAATGCCATCTTGAAGATCAACATTACAGTCTTGAGATGAAAATGCAGTTTCATCGAGTTTTCTCGGCTCACTCTGAAATCGTCGAGGGTACAATAAAGTATCGGTGACGTCGGCTGGAAAGAACTCGCGAGATACAAAAAACAGACATAAACTGGTACTATAGATCGGCGCGCATCAAAGAGTATACACGTATTATTACAAACCTGTAAACTGGAACTCAATGGCACCACACCGTGATCCTGCGCGTACACAGTCAGCCAGTATCCTCTTTTCGACTCGACGTCGAGCACGGCTTTGGTCCTGATATTGCCTGTAACAGAAAACGAACAAGAGAGGTTAGATGTTGCCGCGTGTCACCTCTGGAGTTTTATCAATAAGTTTATAAACAAAATTGGTAAATTTGTCGAAACGTTACTTCCTCTCGGATTTCCATTTTCATAATTCTAAACAACTTTTTCTATGTAATAGGCGGTGTCTCTTTGAGTTTTATGGATATTAGGAAAAATATTTTTCAAGTCTGAGTTAGGCCTAGTTTGGTTTAATATAAAAATATAACTGCGCTTTTCAAAGAAAATAAATTTCTACTTCGTTTCAACTTGTTGCAACTCAGGTAAAAAATGTTTACTTTACAAAAATACAGTTTACGTGTACTACGTGCAACATACCGGGTCGACGTGATAAATATCAGTGAAAAGTGTACGTTCTAGAGAGCGCATGTTAATAAATAGTACGTTGGCAACATAAGGCTGGCGAAACCCGTGTATCGCGGCAGGATCGAATCGGCGCGGTAATTAAGAGCAAATCAGGCTCTACCAGATCGTAGCGGCTCTCGAACGGAATTGGTAAAAATGGCGGTGGTCTCAAGGAACCTTTTCACCTCGACGTTCGATATCTCGTGCGCAGGGGGACACGGGTCTGAATGAGAACGGTTCGTTCCGGGGGAGTAATAGAAAAGAAGGCTGGCCGATGAAAAATAAAAAATAAGAGGAGCTCGGGGGAGAGTGAGGCCGCTATGAGAAGAGAGCGATAGATAGAAGGAGAGGGAACGAGGCGGTATTACCACCTTGCAAGATAGCTGGCAACAAGGACCGATATGAAATGACGTGCACGTACGTGGCGAGTTGCCAACCGTGCCGCGGATAGCGCAAAAATTGGACTGCATTCCTGGTGTTTACACGTCGAGCACGGTGTTCCGCGTGTCTTCGATCGTTTTTGCGAGATTCCAGCCGGCCTGCCCGGCTTTTTTGTCCACGGTCTGCACTGTGAATGGGCGGCCGGTTGCTTTATTACGGTATTAATGTAAAAGATAGGCCCGATATAGGCCCGAGAAACAGGGTGGCAGCGGAAGAAAGAGAGAGAGAAAGCCGAGGGCTCGATTAATTAGCGATCCAAGATGTTATGTACGGGAGCAGATGTAGATCGTAATCGAGATTACCCCCGATTTGTTCTGTCAGTAATTACATCTTCCGATTTCGCCGCAGCGTCTTCATTAATCCCGATCTTTCGCGTGCTCGCCACCGTTCGACGATATCGATCCCCGCGGATATACACGTGTGTGTACGAGATGCGCGAGCATGTGCATATCGGTATCATATCGAGCCGGTTAGCTCGCGATATCGATTAATTTATCAGACCCCAGGCGAAATTCCGCGCAGCGGGAACCCGGTGCGTCGGTGTTCATGATATTTATAGTCCCGTTTCCGAGGAATTCACGGCCGTGGAATCGGTGGACCTCGTGCCGTCCCCTTCTTCTGCTCTCTCCACGCTAGCCGTGCACTTTTTTCCACCGGCAAATTGCTGTCCGATGACTCGATGCCTCCGAAATGCTGTTCCATAGCTGCACAGGCTGTTCCAAAAATGGTCTTCCTTGGAGGGGTCCAAAGAACTAGGTTAGAAAATATGTAAAAAGATTTAATGCGGCCGTAAAATCGTCGAAAGCATTCGCCTCACGAAGGTTCATACTGCGGATCTCGTTATGAGGTTCACTTTTTCTGCCGGCAAATCACAGTTTGATGACTCGTGGCTCTAAAACGCGGCCCCGCTGCTGCCTGACTCTCTTCCGATGGATATAAAACTCGTTCTTCTCCTCCCATCGATAACTTTTCATCCCTCGAACGATCGAAATCGTTTGATGGTTAACCTGGGCTGGTAGTTCACTGCTAGTTGATTCTCTTGGATGTTTGAGATTATTTTTCACCCAGGCTTCATAGTCGAGTCTGTTTGATGTGGTTTGTCCTGTGCTTGCGGTGACCATATGTTGGCAAGTTGAGAATGTTGAACACTTTGTAACCGAGAGACAACAATTTTAATATAACAAGCAGTCGGTGCTTTCTTTGACACGCGCATATGAATCGCACGAAAATGATACCTCCAGGGAGAAATACCCGGCGGTGCAGCTCATAGCTTCTGGAAAATTGTCCAGCTTATTGTACCAATTCTGGACGCAGCCACGATGATAGCATCCATCACAAAGAGTTACGCTCCACACGTATTTCTCCGCGAAATGGTGCTTACGTTTTTCCGTTTCACATATTCCCTCTAAAATGGCCGTCATTTACTTTCAACAACTCCCTATTAGTCACGCGGTACGTGCGTGCCGACTTTATTGTCCCTAAGTCGTGAATCTAACCCTTGAGTTGATTACATTCGCCGGGGGATTTATGCGCGTTGCTCCGACGACAGCGCTTACTCCTGTTGTTACTGCTGAACTTCCGTCTATTCGGTGATTATGCTCTTTTATAAGCGATCGTAAACTCTGGGAGTTTCACGTGTGCCAGTTGCGACCACTAACTTTTCAGAAAGGCGATGCGCAAGGGCTTCATTTTGCCGTGGCATTTTTCTATTTTTAATTTAGTATGCGGGAATTTTGTAATTTGCTGTATCAGTTTGGCATCGTTTGGCACCATGGCATCGCTTCTTCAACATCGTTAAGTAATACACCTTCGCGGCTATGCTGTCGACTTGCAAAGAGAACAATGACGACAGATCATTCGGAAGTCGCTGGCGAGAGTGACGGCTCGCGCTTTAGCGACTCGCCCGTAATTGGATTGGACGAATTTTCAACTGTAAAAAGGAAACCAAACAGCCCGGGCTGCGTTTGAGTTGTCGGTGCACTTTAGCTGTCGACCGGTAACGGGATACCAGTTTTTCTTCTGTTTCTGTTGGTCTTTAGCTCGCGGTATTTATTCGAACTCGCGATGATCTTGTTTCAGCAGCTATTGACCCAGAAAGCGCTTTCACCGGCGCGAGGCACGGTGCGGTCCGCGAATAAAAGTTGGAAAAATCGAAGATCGTCGCTGGCCGAACGGTCGCCGCTAATGTTGCCGGTGCTTGTGGATCTTCAAAAGCTGATTTAGCCCTGCTCCTTTTTGCTCCTCGTGCGATCGGAAGCTTTTGTCCACTCGCTGCCGTCCGTTCCTCGAATGAGGAATTAGTTTTTTACTACTCTGTCGCTCGGTGAAAGTGTAAAACGAAAAGTTTCGCCGCTGTTACGTTGTTTGTACAATTGTGTGAAATCGTTTGGCGATTACTCGGGCAGAAATGGTTTTGCGGGCTGGGCCAATCATTTACTGTGGAAAAATGAAATTTCATGTTCAACGAGCCGCGAGCACTGGGTATTTAATATTTTTTGTATTTGTTCTTTCGACCATTGTGACGGTCGGTTAATTTCACTTAATTATCTGTAACGGTCTTTTATTTTCGCGCTGCAGCGTTTCGTTGAAATGTGGCGCAGGCTGGTCGAAGGGGATTTCTGTGAATAGTTGAAAATATTTCGGCATAAAAATTTCAATCTTGTTAAATTTTTCATTAGAATAAGAGAGGTTGTTTCTTCTTATCATGATTTCTGCATTTTCTTGAAAAGGTGGGTTCAATATACTCTGTCCCCGGGGTCTATACAATAACTGCATATCGTTATGATCCCAGAGGATACTCACAGGCACCTAGTATTATCGTACATGAATAATTGTCTCGTTTCCTGCATCCGATTGCCGGCCGCGAGGTTTTCCGCGTTGTCGGCCAATCGGACGCGGACCAGAGGATCGATAGTCTAGATCGTAGACCGTAGGATCTAGCCGCGGTATTATGTGTCGTTCTAATAGACGGAGAGATCGTTTCTCAGCGGAGCAACGGACCGTAGGACTAAGGAAGTTATCGATGCGTGCCGTGCTCGCGGTTATTAAATATTTTCCACGCTTCACGGTCGATCGGCGACCTCGCGCTCGCGTTTCCGTCGGTGATCCAGGAGATCATGCTTCCAACAACGGACGCGGCCCACAGACTCCATAGATCGCTTTCGGTCGCAATGGAACGATCAAACGGCGCTCCGTCGCGAATGCTTTACGGCACGCTCGTCGAATTTGCGCGTCGGCTTGTTTAGAAACGAGACTTCGGCAAATTGGCCGAAACGAATGATGATTCCTGCAGCTGAACTATACGTTCGCTCGTCGGCTATAAGCAGGGTCGAGCCTTGTGCTGATTTCTCCAAGTTAACCCCTAGACCTAATCCCTCGCTCTGTAATTTATTCACGATAATGTCTAGGCTTGTAATTCAATTTTTCTTGACTCTGGAGAACAGCTCATCTTTTCTGGTTCTGCGTCGCGAGCTTAAAAAAGAATCTGAAACAAATTTGGAGTTTCCGTACTGTGCCAAATTTTAAATAAACGAGAAATTGTATGGATTCGCACAGATTTTATTTTGTTACATTTTCGTAGTTCCATAAATACTGATTAAACCGAGACATTGTAGAATACAAATATTCGTTACCAAGCGAATTTATTATCGACACACAAACAAAATAATATTTTGTATCCCGCTGCGCTCTTCAGTTCCCAAGATATTCAAAAATACAGTTTTCACTCCAAACTCCGGGGGTTGTTCCCACCTCTTCAATATGGATGACAGTCGACAAAAAAGACGCATGTCGAATATTTTTCCTGGAACTGCTTCTCATGTAAATTTCACCAAAATATTATTTCCTATTAGCATTTGTTTGGATCGGTCTTGCAATGCCATTTTGCGTAGTAAGTGTCCTCGTTCTGAATAATATTCTTTAGCCATTAGATAAAATAACCAAACATCGATTACCTATTCCGTGTAGGAAATTAAGAAGTTCTAATCACTGCAGATAAAGTGTATTCCACACTGTTACAAATGTTCGGACGCGGTGTACATCGCCTTTATTTCACGTTGCAAGGGAAATCTTTCCGATCTTAACTTTTTCCATTACCCCTCTCCCCCTCGGGTTTTCCCTGGCACTGAAAACTTCCGCGTTCCACAGAGAGTGTCTCTTGACACGGAAAAAGTAGTTCCAGCCAGGGAACCGCCAGTGTAACGCTTCCGAAAGGAATTAAGTCGGCGATGTTATTCGCGGGGAAAAACTCGGCCACGAAATTCGAGCGTCGCGCCCTCCGGGAGAGACACAGCCATAAGCGCCGCCGGGTTCACCACTGACGGGATCCTATTATACGACGCTGTAAACGTCCCCCTCTGCACCCCCTCGGAGCCGCGTTCACGGTAGTAAATTTAATATATTCCCCCCACTTGGTCGCTATTAAACCCAGCACGTGTCTACATCGGCTCTTCTGCGGCCCGAAAACACGTGTCTCGGTGCCGTGCTGCGGGCAACACAGCGGAACGGGGAATTACACGGGCCAAATATTGGGGATTCTTCGGAATTTATGAACGCGTCGCCGGTATCTCGTGGCTAAAAAACAATTTTAGAAAGTATCTATCGGTCCCAAGCCCGAGGAGTCTATAAAGCGCTCTTACTTCCCCGTAAATTGTTTCCAGTCTATTCTGGAAGTTTCGTACGACTGACGTGTTTTTCGTGCACCCCTTCCGGAGCTGGTAAAAATACGATGTTTTAAAATTTCATAATACAATTTTATTTTCGGTTCGAAGAACATAATGACAATTTTGCTCCTCGAGAGCTGGTAATAATACGATAGCCGCGAGGGGGTGCACGAAAAAATGTCAAGAGTTGTGTGGAACTTCCAAAATAGACTGGAAACAATTTACGTAACACGTTGTAGTGAAAGGGTTGCAGGCATTTAATAAAATTCGACGTCTAATTGTCCCGAAAAGTTGAGATGAAGTTAAAGTGAGAATTGCTTCGAGTAAAATCCTGCACCCTCGGCGGTTTCCAGAAGGCGCTCGGTGGCGCGAGGGTTAAAAAGGCGTTAAGCGATTCTCGGATCGGCAAGTCGAGCGTAAGAAGGGCCAGGGTGTTTGGAGGAGTCGCAAAAATCTCTCCGGGGCTGTGACCTATCCCGTTTCATAAACGGCTGATGCCGTTCGACGTCCGAGAGCTTCACGGAGGAGTTAGAGAATTCGTTTTCGCGAGGCTTTGAGCCTTTGTTCGAGTAACGATGCCTCCACTTGGCGGAAGCACGCCGGCGAACCGATCGATGAGCTTTCGAACGGAAAACGCGCAATCTTATAGTCGAACCTACCCCTCGTGGCTTCTGTTCCCAACTGCCAAGCCACCCCCTAACCCCCGTCATCGTAGCGGTTGAATCGGCTTCTTGCCCTCCCCCTCTCCAACCCTCCCGACGTACCCCTTTTCATTCTTTTATCGAATTCTATCTGTCTCCATCCACCTCATTTTCTCTCCGACATTCTTCGAGTCCCTGCCCGGGAACTATGGCCGATCGTTAACCCAGATTCAACCGCCCGACACTTTAGACGTTTCCACGCTGCCAATGGCTACCCCGCGAGAGAACGTGGATGTCTTGATCGCGAGGTTTCCGCTCGGGCTATACCACTGTGGAAGCTTCTGGTCAGATCGGTCTTTTCTTGCCGATGAATCGACTCGGCCATCCCAATCGGCGGAAGAGTCTCGGCAAATACGGACCAGGTTAGCTTGTCTACGGAAATGGAGTTTTTGAAGAAGAACGATTTCATTGGTTAAGGGTGGGGGTGGATCTGTGGTACGCTACGAGGACATAGAATATTTTTCTTCGGGGGTTTATCGAGTTTGCACTCTGATGTAAGACCGAGGTTGGAGCGAGGTGGTTGATCCCAGCAAGACTGAAGAATCTGCGACTTCACCTTTCAAGATTTTATTTGAAGACGGTATATCATTTTTATAGTATTTTAGTCAAGAGCAAAATATTAAATTACCATTTTCCAATTTAAAAAGTTCGTCGCTGAAGAGGTTAATACCCTGGCAGCGTCTGCCGTCGTTTATAAGAAACGGTCTCCCCAATGTGCGCTTGGCAATACCTTCGGGTGGCGAAAGCTTCTTACGCACGATAAGGCGATTGGTTTCCCCGCTGCATTGATTAAAGTACAAAGAGGAAAATTAAAAGGGTGTGCAAATTGCCCGCTGGTTCGATGCCAGAGGAACAATACGGTCGGGGGACGCATAATTCAAAACGGTTTAGCGAAGTTACGCAAGGTTCAAAGGACTTTTGCAGACCTTTAGAAGCTCGGAAAATAATGCGACCTTCGAGAATTTCTTTAAAGAAACACGCGAAGTGCACGGGAATAATTTATACGGGTTGTTTTGCGTAATGATTCGCAGTACCGAATACTATTGGTGTACGAATTAATTCCTGGCCCTCGCAGTCAATCAAAATCTTTCTCTTGAAAGCTGGATCTTTTAAAGTTGTGGAGATTACTTTTGCCAGTACAGTGTACACGTTGATAGTCTGCAAACGATCAGCAAATCCAAAAGGAAAGGGCCACGAATCAATTTGCACGCGTTTCGTCGGCTAATATCCAGCGCGACGTGCAAACAACTACACTATCGCTCATTCGCGCCGGTATTTCTTCGACTTCGCAAATACGGGACCGCAGTAGGAGTGAATAAAAAAAAGGCGACCATCGGCCGAGTAAATAAACGAGCAACGCCCGGTTCCGCGAAATCAAACAAGGGGCCGAGCAAATGGATTTGTTGCGTACCGTCCTAACGCAAACAAGCGTATCCCCGGAAAAGTCTGAGCGGGGGAATCGGGGATGGACGTCGAACGTATTGTTTAGACGGATTCGCGGAGAGGGGAGGCGGCAAATCTTAGGCCGGGTTTTAATCGACGAAAGCTTTCCGCATGTGCGATCGAGCACCAAGACATTTCTCCTCGGAGCGATTTGAATCGGGCCGTGTGTGCACCCTCCAAAGAATCCGCTCGTACCACTCGTCTATGTATTTCGTGGCTGCTGGCAATGCTTTTATCCCCGGACCGATTTGCTGGCTGCACTTTCGCGGCGCGTCCTGCTGTCAAATTTTCCGCAAGCCTTTCCTTGCGAAAGTAACGCGCGACGAACTTGGAAAATCGCGCGTCGTCGAGTTACTTATGTACCTCGAAGGACTAGCGGATGAAAGGGCGCTTTCAGGACCCAGGAACATTCGCCGGGCTCGCCGATGTGTGGAGCAGAAAGATCGAAGGCCCCTTTTGATCGCTCAACGACTCTCATTTGCGAAAAGGTCTCGATTTTTCCGCGTCTCCCCTCGCGTAAATGAAAAGCCGCGCTTCGCCGGCTTATTGGGCGTGTACGTATTTTCGGAAGTTGGTGGGGATGGTCTTCGTAGTGGGGTAACTATGGAATTATTAACAGAGATGTATTCATTTTGCGCATCTTGAGAAGAAAATTGACTGAGAGCATATTTTCTTTAGCATTTTATTTGCATCAAGGTAATCAGGATCCTCCCCCTCCCCCCCGTGGAGATATATTTAAATAAAAAATAATTGAATAGTGAATTTTAAACTACCAACAAGCGTGTAAAAATAAAAAACGAACGTTATCAGTTAGCTTAAAGAGGAAAGTGTACATGGAAAGTAATGTATGGAAATAAAGTGTGTTGCACCATGACGTGTGGAAGGTTCGCCGAGAAGCGTGATTAAATTTTGTTTCACTTACAATGTAGGGAATGTAAGAAACGTCGACACGCAACGAAAATTGCGGAGCAAGGAATTTCACCGGCCGGCGGCATGCGATTCCGTGCTGGTTTGAAAAAATATCGTGGTATTAACTCGCCGAACGCCTCGGCCCAATAACTGTAACTTTTCGTAAAGAACCGATCGATTGTAACCTCGTTTCCCGTCAAAAAGTACGCCGGACCGTCGCGACGGCGTCATTAATTTCTTACTTTGCGCATTTCTCTTATCCGCCTCCAATAACACCGGCCGATCAATAACAATTAATAACGACGGCAATTAATACTTTCCCGTTATTAGTTCGTTCATTCCGGGCGACACGTTTTTGCAAAACGTTGCGCACCCCGGAGCACATTCTCTCCTTAATTTTCGCTATAAAATCGCCGATCGAAATTTATCACGACGATAACGCCGGACGCGCTGCTTAAGTGGTTCGTTATGCTCGATTCATTATCTTAATTTATAATAATTTGGTAAAGGCACCTTGCCAGCGGGGATCCGCGCGCTTTTTTAATCGAATGATCGGCCGTAATTCGCGAATTCGTTCGGAGAAGATTGCTGTATTTATGGGATCCAGTTATGTAAAAGATCTTCCATCTTTTCTTCCGAAGAACGACGTTCGAAATATGTGGAACAGTCCTTGCAGTTCAACGTCTACGTTGTGGAATTTTATATTCTGACCTTTTCTAAAAATTTTTAGAATTATCAATGAGCCTTAGTGAAACTCTCAACTTTCACAAGCAAATCCGAAATTGAAATACCAGACTTTCAAAACCGATGAAATTTTTGCAGAAATTTGCTAGACAGACGGTGGTGGTTCAATAAAGTCAGCTTCCCGCTGAAATCCTGATTTGGGTCTCGAGCTGAACGTTTCAAACGGCAGGAAAAATGTCCGCATTCTGATCGCAATCTGGCCTCATACTTTGAGCCGGTATGTTCTAACCGGAAACGCGGTTGTTCCCCCTTTCGCATACCCTTTCTTTCGGGCCGGCGTTGCTCGGCGGGTCATGTAAATCGGGTTTAACGACCCCGTCGAGTACGCGCATTCTTGAGAATATAATCAATGCCGGCTTCCCTTTCGGAATTTCTGGGACAGTGGCTCGCTTCTCGTTCGAATGTCTTATGAATCGTGAAATTCCCGCGTCGGCAATTTCCTTCATCCGCCATGGAATTATCGGGGAAATAGAAAGAGGAACAGTACGATCGAACCACCGCGCCCCGGTAGAAAACAAAACGAGGAAGCGGGAAAGAAGAGAGAGAGAGAGAGAGAGAGAGAGAGAGAGAGAGAGAGAGAGAGAGAGAGAGAGAGAGAGAGAGAGAGAGAGAGAGAGAGAAGAAAGAGAGGAACGCTGTAGGCTCGTTGCCGCGCCTTTTGTCTACAATTATAGCGTATTCATCGGGAGCCCGCCGGTTTTATTTTAACGAGTATACACGCGCCGGTCACCATTATTTCCAACGGCGGCGTACGTAAACTCATTATTTTCGTCCGCTACCAACAGACAGCTTCATCGTCCTAGAGCACCATCGAACTTTCGTTGTCCAAGGTTCGTGCGAATTGCAGAAATATTTTCGGATTTGTCAATCACTGCCAGGAGAAAATATAATCCAGCTTAAATAGGTCAGCTGTCATCGCGCCGGGTCTCTCAAGTCTTTGTCGAAACACAAAAACTGATATCAAATTTGATAGGACAAAATTGGATGAGGACGTAAACACTCTCTGCCCACTCTGGGGACCGGACAGTAAGTTAATTATGGAAAACAAGAATCCAATTCCTTCGCCGAATTTCTAGTTTTACGGTTTCCATAGCAACGTGTAACTGCGCCGACGAGACCCCGACGGATTTCAGCGAATTAACCGAAGTAAAATTAACAGCCGGCGAAATAAGGTCTGCCATCTAATCGGAAGCTCATTCGACCTCTCTTCGTTAAACCTAAATTACTTGGGCACCGTTCTGCGCGGGCCAAGCGCGCACTACAGAGAGCCACGATTCTCATAAAAATCCTTCGTTTCCTCGTTCGCTCTTTAATTAGATCGAACGGACGGTCGTATCGTCGGAATATAAATTATCGTCGAGTCTGCTGTTTGTAACTCGTTCGGCCTGGATCGGACCACCGTTTAGGAAAATAGCATCATAATCAACGGTTGTCAACGCGGATGGATTTGTGTTTACTTCTTACTATACACACTTTTGATTATCGGTAGGTTTAGTGTTAAACGTGTCACTTGAATCTTAAAAATCAAAGGGTCTCACTTAGGGCCCTCAGGAGACCCCGAGAAACTGCATCTCAGAGTAATAAATGCATCCAGTGAGGACATTAATTATCGGAAAAATGGCGGAACGAAGGGGATCGAAGAAATCTGAGATAGGAAGGGGATGATTTTCCCGGTGTAACAAACGAGAATAGCTCAGTGCTATGAAAATAGCCGCTAGAATCGTTCTCGACGACGTCGTTGCTCCCCTTTAATGCGACAAAGCTTTTCTGTTGACGACGTACAAAATCGGTTAGCAGGAGTTATGTCGGCTGTAGGGTGCCATAAGATCCGCCTTCGTCGTGTACCCTTCGTCTTCTTTGTTCTTTCGTCGCTCGGGGAAACCGATACCTCCCTCCTTCAACCCCCGAAAGCTGAATCAACCCCGTAAGACGTTATCGTTCACATAGTTAGGCAACGAGTTCTCAACCTGGACACGAATATTTCTTCTTCCTCCACCCTATCTATTTTTCTCTCCCTATCCCCACCCACTTTTCTTCTATGTCGAGAAAAAAGAATTGCCGACGATGTTTGTCAAGTTTCCCCTTCGTCAATCAATTTTCGAACTCGCTTCCCAAGAAACTTTCGGAAAAGGGAAACTATCTCCTAAGTACCACTGAACTCGATTCCCGGAAACGAGTGGGACTTGGAGCGATTTCCGGGATCGATACCGGCGAACTACTCTCGCCGACAAATCGGAATGAATTTCGAGAGTTTTCGCACGGTCCTTTCGTTGGTTATTAGACCAAGATTGACACAGATCCTCAAAACGTATTTTTTAAATTATAACTCCAGATCAATATACTCCAGATCAAAATGGTAACTTTCGAAATAGCACGTTCGTATCCGGGAAAACGGTGGATAAAAGCGTGGGTAACCGGATCGGGAATTTTCCGCAAAAGGGTTGAGATCGATCGGGCTCTTTTCCGGATAAGCGTTCAGAAAATAAAGCGTCCGGTGGAGAGCGGGCATCTGAATGGGCTCGGGAGTAATTGGGTGTAATCGGTGTCGGCGTAATTGGGGTTCGGGGAATGAAGACCGCGGCGGCTGACAGGGGCAAACAAAAAGCAAAGGTGTCAATAACACGGAGCACCGGCCAGAGAATTGGACACAGAGAAAATTGCCTGATTACGGGCTGGAGAGGATCCCGGTGTCTGTTAAAAGTACGCTCGTTGTACACCACGCTCGGGTTACGCTGCTCATCAGGCTACAATTACGCTGTCCTCCGGCTGGTGTTCAACCTGCACCGAAATTTTCTTCGTTTTATATTACCGGTGCCGATTTTTCTCGATCCCTCCGCTACGTTCTCCAGCTTCGCACCCTCCTTCTTCGCGTGAAAATTACTTTAATCTCTGCGCTGGAATCCTCCGGACTTCCGAAATAATAATTCCCGATTCTCGCCAGGAGAATTAAATGCTGATTGCCGGCGTCCGCGGATGTTTAAATGCGAGGAAACGCGAGACGCTGGCTGCTGGAATTACTTTTTAAATTGTTCGCTTGTTTCTGCGCGGAGATCCACCGCGATAACACGATTTAAAGATGAGGTTTAATTATGCCCTGTATCGTTAATCAATTGTGGGGACGTGATAAATTTCATACGAAGTTTTCATTGGGAAAATAAATGCGAGGAAACGCGAGACGCTCTGGCTGCTGGAATTACTTTTTAAATTGGTCGCTTGTTTCTGAGCGGAGATGCACCGAGAGAACACGATTTAAAGATGAGGTTTAATTGTGTTTTGTATCGTTAATCAATTCTGGGGGACGTGATAAATGCTCGAATTATTGTCGACATACTTTTCTCGATGCAGCCGCAATTATTTTCACAGTTGTCTTCACTCTCTGCGAGTTTAATTTGTATAGTTCTGAATAAATTCATATCTGAAGAGAATTATCTGTTTTCCGAATAACGCTAGTTCGTTCATTTATTATAATTCTCCATTAATAGCGCGTAGCACTTTATGTGCGCATTCACGTGTGTATAAACGAACTTCGTGATACCAAAATTGAATCAAATTTAATTATCTCCAGTAAGAGTTTCTAGAAACTAAGAATTAATTGAAATTCCATTAAATATCAGTGGACATACTGTGTGTTATAATTTTTTGAATATTTTTATATGCTGCAGATGCTTGGAGGTACACAATTCGCTTATCAAGTATTAACAGCATACATCAGTGTAATAAACAACGTTACACAATACAACAATGTAATGTACTATCAACATTTAACGTGTTTGCCACACTAGCATCACATATTTATGACGAGGACCGTAGCCAGTTTGAATTAAACAAGTCAAGTTAATTTTACATGCGTTCTCATTTAGAACTGTAATGCATAACTCAACGAGCACGAAATTAATCAAGTCTCTGCGTTACATATTTTTACTGTTCCGTAAAGGGAATGTATGGCTTTCGGTGCAATGCAGATGATGTATGAATATAATAATTACCTGGATTTCATTGAAACAGATGGCGATTGGGAACATGTTAATATTATCAACAGAGATTATTAAACAACCTATACGATCCACACTGATTAACAAAATTGCCATTTAAAAAGTCATCGAGAAAATGACCACCGAAAAATGTGTAAGAAAATTTATTTATTTATTGAACACGTCGAGAATTTCCAGACAAAGGACACACAGAAAAATGCGAATGCACGAGGACCCTCACAATTCTTTCGCAACGGTGACAAAGGAGGCGTCCATTGGTGCCTTGCACCGCATTTACATTTCCGCGGGAAGGGTTACATCGTCGGTCGAGTACAGGGGTTTTCCAGGTCACAGCTAGCAACTTGAAAGGAAAAACTCGTAATGTATGCGGTCACGTGGGTGCCGGGCATCCGGTGAAAAAGGTCCTTCTTATGGTCGCGTTTTATGCTCGGTACGCGAAACTATCGCCGCCGGAAACGGTCGACGGGGCGCGTCGTAAAGATGGAGGGTGGTGTTGGTCGCGAAGTGGATAAAAGGGTGGTTTTTCGGTCGGATCCCGGAAATCGGTCGAGCCGATTTGATTCCGGTAGGGATCAGAGTTTTACGCGCTTCTCATCGACGTCGAACGTATCCCGCCGATCTAGATATACATATTTCCGAGTCCGCGGATGCATTCTGGATCGTTCACTTCTCATGGGATAACAGAGATGATCGAGAGATCTTCCCGGTTCCTCCGTCTCACTTCTTCTCCGGTCTGTTACTTATTTTTCTAACGAATCGTTTCGAAGTGCGGTTCAGGGCAAGTAGCTTTTTTGAAAGTCTCTCTCGTGTATAGCTGAGGTATGTCGTTTAAATGTTTAAAATAAAAATGTTTTGCATCCCAATATTCTAGAATTGTCTAAATCTTTCACTGTTTTATATTTCGCCCAACAAATTTCTTCATAAATGCATAACGATCCGCAGATTAGTGATCGAAGACCTCGCCTCGTTCAACAGACTATAAGCTAATCCACTTCGCGGTGGCAAAGTTTGGTTCTCAACCGATACTGATCCAGACGCAACCGCAGCCACTCCGCTCGAAGCAAATCTGATTCAAACCCAGTGGAAGAGATCTTGAAGCTTCTCTTTAGCATGCCAGGGACCAATAAACTGAAAGAAAAGGCAGGAACGATTTGATTAACGCCAGACCGAGGTAAAAATCTGGTGCTAATCAGCGTAGCTCGGTGGAAGCTCGCAGCGATCGGTAGCCAGGAATATTCCCGGTGAACTCGAGCACGCCACGGCGGGATTCGCACGCGAACGAATCGAGATAGCTGGCTGGTCGCTGAAAAACCCTTAACCCCCGGCATCCGGCAGCATCATCGAGAAAGCAACCCTCCGAGATGGTATCCGCGTGCGTTTCTCGCAGCGGCGTTCGCCATGGTAAAAACCTCGCTGCACTGTTTCCTCCTGCAATTACATAAGTTTCCCGCGACAATGCCCGAAACCAGTCTTGTAGAACACGTCCCGACCGGCTCGTCGCGATATAATCTCGATCGTGTCTCTCTCTCTCTCTCCCCCTCTCTCGGCCCTTTTGATTCCCTTCCCGAGGTTCCAGGCTCCCGAGACAATTGTGCGTGTCCGGCAAAATTACACGAGTGCCGCGATGCCCACGAGTTTCGACCCAGTATGTATCTCCCTCTCTCTGTTCGTTCCGAACGCGTCTCTGTCTGTCTGCTCTCCTGGCAGAAGGTGGTACGTGTAGCACGTGTCACGTCAGACGTGCGCTATCAATCACACGCGAGAAACACGGTTCTCGGAAGCCCGACATGCTCTCGTGTCCTCTCCATGCCGCAGCCGTGGAATCTCGGCGACGCTCGTGCTCGGTGGCGTGTATGCACGCGATGCAACCGTGGAAACGGTGCACCGGGGTTTACACGCGTCGCTCGCGAAACCGTCGAACCACCAGACCCTGCCGACGACAGTGTCTTATTACTGAGGGGACCGCGAGGTGGAAGCACGGACACTTCCTGAATGGGAAATGAATCAGGTGCACTCCTGCGATGAATACCCTCCTTGAGTCGTTCACCTGGTCTCCGATCGATTCGATTTTTATCAGCCGCTGATTTCGCGGAAGACGAATCGATAGGACTTCTGCGTCCTTGCTGAACAATTTTGGAACGTCCCTTTCTCTTCTGACCTTTCTCAGTTCAGACCTCTTTCTATAGTAATTTTGTCTTATGTCTTTCTACAATTTATATATCTCTTCTGAAACGAGAACGTGATAAACAAGTTTATTTTTGATCACACAATATGAATTTATGAAGAATACCATGTTCATCACTGATACTAGTCTTTTACTTTTTCACACTGTACTTTGTAATTGCATCTCTATTTTAAAAACGAATTCCATTGTAATTTCATGACAATGCAATCCTCGCGAACTGGATCGCCTCCGATCGAGACCCAAATTAGATCCATTTAAACGAACTTTATCAAAATGTCTTAAGCCTCCTTCATATTAGCCGAAATATATTTCCTATATCTAGTCTAGAACCAGCTTGAATTGGCCTGGATTATGAACGAAACTTCCTCGACGAGGCTTATCTTTAATTAGCCCCAGATCAAGCTCCCCAAAACTGGATCAGCTTTAGTTAGCTCCGCATTATCATCCTAGGAAACCGTTTAAGCCACGATTAATCCAAGATTAGGTGTCCTTGAACTCGAACGGCTCGAGTTAGGTCTAAATTAGGTTCGCTTCGACAGAACTAAGCCTGAGCCGCGTTGGATCCGACTGGCCAGGTTTGTAACTAGCAGCGAAGCGTCAATTAGTCGCCAAGTTTCGACGAAGTTGCTGGGAACTTGGCTTCGTCGGCGACCCAGTAACGTTCGCCGAAGATAACAAGATGCAAACAACTCAATATCACGATTGAAGACTTCGCGAACATCTCGCGCTCGATATCGAATGTTGACAGTGGTACCCAGCGCGCTCGCGAGTCCGAAGTTAGGCGAGTGAGTTTCCAGTTCCCGTGGCAGGCGTCACTGCTGATAATGACTGGTACTCGCTTCAATTTGGCTAAACCTGTTACACTCGGCAGTAGAACTATCGAGCCCGTCAAAATGGCGGTTTCCAGATTTTTCAATCTGAAGTTATAGAAATTTTCTTTTCGAAATCAACGGATAAGGATTTTTTAATGAATCTTTCACGAGCAATAGCAATTTCGGTCTTGAACCGACAAGTCCAGCAACGTAATTTTATGATTCCTTTTGATGCAGCGCAATTATTATAAATCCTACATAAAAAACATACCCTCTGATGAATTTTTGATTGATTTATTTGACTTTCCCATTGTCACGGTACCAACCAATAGGACATAGTAACAATAATAACACTCGTAAATAACAGTACACACACGTCAATCCCTAACTTTTTAATGTTTGATAGTATTTTATTTACTTCTCTAACGTTTTAATACTTCACTGAATTCACTTTTATAATAGATATAAACAAACAAAAAGAAAAACAAGTGCGTCTGAAGTTCTGGTACATGATAAGACTAAACTTTGGACACATAGCGTATTAATATGTTCGCGGCAGATGAAGTGTGTGTGTGACCAACACTATCCCTAGCGCAAGAATAAATTGACTAAAGCGACCACGTTCGACTATGGCGTCCAGTTCAGCGGATCCGAACGTTTCGAGCGGAGCTTTCGCACGTAACGCGCTCGCATGCATAATAAATCTAGCTTTGAGTTACGATTACAATGGAAGAAAGTTAGTGGGCGCAAAAAGACCAACAGGATACCGTTTCGCGCAGCCACGCTTCCGCTTTTGCACAATTCGCGCGACCTCTTTGTCGACGGTTCGGCGAGCGGTGTTTCGGCGATGTTTGAAAGACTCGTTCCGCTCTTGTTTCCAGTCCATCGCTTTTTTCTCGGTTTTTCTTTCTGTCGCTCTCCTTTCATCTTGTCTCTCTCGAAGGCTCGACGACAAACGAGCGACCGTGACGCGCCGCGCCGCGTCGGGAACAGGGAATAAACGACACGGTCAGTCGGCGAGCGTGAATGCCTGGAAAATTGGAAGGCAGACTTTTCGATTTTCCGTCGTACACCGCTACGCAACCTCCCCTCTTCGCATCCAGTTTTCTCTACCGCCGTAAGCCGTTAATGGCTCTACTTTCCCGGTTATTTTATTCTTCGTCCGCGGAACGAAAAAACTGGAAATTATTGGCAGAACCCTCAGCCACCGATTGCTGCAAACGCCATCTGCCAGCGGGACGCCAGGGGTGGACTATCAAATTCGAAATAAACCGACTCATTTTTTCAACGCGCTCTCGATTTTTTCCGCCGGAAGATCGGGGACGCTTGCTGTTTCGCGTTTTCATTCTGCACGTTATTTACACGCGCGAACACGTGCGAGCCACGCAAACTGGCTTTGATCTTCATTCTCGTTGGCGCGTCGCTGAGGAAGCTGAGTTTTTGGCTCGGTGAAATGTTAATGGACGTTCCTGTGCCCACGTCTTGCGGTGACCATTAGCCGGTCACGAGCGTTATGAATAAAACGAGCGTAAACGCGGGAGAAAGGCGACTTTCTTCCGAGGGGACCGCAGATGAAATAATTTAACGGTGTTTATGGACCGAGGTAAACAGAACCGGTGAAACTTTGCTTCTAATGAAACCGAATTACGCCCGACCGATTAAGATTCCGTCGAGGATACGTCGACAAGCGTATTTCACCGCTGGCGGATACATTAAGTTGCAAGTTGTCCAAACGGATTTCTAATGCGAGCGATAAGATCGCGAGACGGGCGTCTCGATACTCGTTCTCGCGAATTTGAACGCGCCGCCAGGCAACAAACGGGGCCACGATATTTTAATAAAGCCGCGCGACGTCGTGTTCAAGGTCCGCGATGCGCGAAACATCGTCGAAAAAGTAATTACAAACTGGCGCCGAGCGTCGCCGCTAATGAGGACCGGGCATGTAGTTCGAAAGGATGGAGATAGGCTTTCGATTGGTCGATTTGTCGATGGTCGGCGCCTTTGACCGGTTTTATTCCGCGCGTTGTATACATTTTTGCCGTTGCGGGCCGCTCCCGTTGCTCGTTTAGCCGGGCCGCGATGGCTCGTAGCGAAAATCAATTTAGTCGCGGTGAAAACGCATTTATCCGGGTTACTTTTAATTAACGGGGGCTCCTAGCGCCGGCGTTTCGATGACATTAATTGGTACGGGAGCCGAACGAACGAACGAACCACTCGTCCCACTCGATACAATGGCGCTCGCCTCGCCCAGCCTCGAGTCCGCAAGACAAATTCTTACGTGGCAGGGTGCCGCTCCCATTCCAGAAATTACATTCTTTTTTTTATTTTTTTTTGCACATAGATCCGCAGTCTGATATTAATTTTTTCGCGGAACTGTGACTTAACCTCCCTTATCAGTATACTTAGAAAGAGGTAACAAACAATGTTCTGGGAATGTTAATGGAATTTGCAGTTTTCGTAGACGAATTTTAAGAAAATCGAATAAAATCAGATCTTATTTTCTGTGGTAGTGTGTGTAGTTTTTACAGATCAGAAATAAATTAATTTTATACTGCAGAATTTTTCGCAAATTTTTAGAAGCCATAATTGCATGAATGGAGAAACGTTAAGATAGGATTGTATCGGTTAGGTTTATGTAAACCAAGTCCAATTTCTTGGTCGTGATAATAATATTTTCGATGATCGCATAAACACTGATCGTTCCCAGCGGTACCTTGCTTTTCCGAGCCGAAAGATTGTTTTCAAAGTGATTCTTGATAGTATGCCATAATTGAACACAATGGGTCGGCGACATAACGCGGAAACCAGGCAAACGCGGCACGATTCGCGATTCGCTTCCGGCGGGCGTAGTTCGGCGTCGCCATTCCAGAGTCGTCGTGCAATTTCTATTTTCCGCGGCCGCTTTACAGATCACGTTCAAACGGCTCGTATTATTGTGATCTTACTGCTGGCGGCGCCGGCTTTTCCGGCGCGCGCTGTTTAATTTACTAATTAGTAGAAGCCATTCCGACGGACCACGGTCCAATTAAGAAGGGCTTGGCGAACAGGGGGTTGGAACGCAACGTTTTCATATTTTCTTCCCGCCGCTCTCGCCCCGAGCCGAACGTTCTTGCGCTCTGTATTTATTAACGATCCGGACTTGCCGAACCGTTAAATGAAACGTTAATTATAAAGTTAAATTTGATCGCTTTTGTGAAAAGCTCCCGACGCAGCATCCGTGATTGGTTGCGCATAGTTCGCCGCTGTTTGAAGCGCAATCACTGGGCTCGGTCAATAAGGGTCTAATTGTTGGAAATTTTGGAGGGAAAAGGGTAAATGTACGGTGTTGAGAACAATCCCGGCTGTCGAGCTCGGCATAGTTACACGATTTAATTTGATAGCGTGCGGCATCCACATCGCTGTTTGTCCTGCTGCTCTCGACGATCTTCTGTGCCGGCAAATTTTTCGTACAGTGAAAATACAATAGCTAATCCTACGGGACAAATAAATATACTATTAATACATTAAATATAGATTGACTTTTCTACTTTAAACTTGAAACAATTAAATTGTATCGCGGTCATTTCTCCACGCCAGCGATTACAGATTAAAATATACAACTCCGTTCGCATTTTGTGTACGACAAATACGGTCAAATTATTGATCAATTAAAATATATATATATGTATTTCTGATTGACAATCCCGCTGCACAATTGCTGAAAATATTAACAATAAAGTTATCCAGGCGTGGTCCTTAATGGAGATAAATCCCAATAAATACAGTTCTGTAAATCAATTACTGTAATTGCCGGTTATTTGTGGCGGTGTCGGACAGTTCGAATTTCGTATCCGAGGAGTTTGCGGAATTTTTTGGTCCACCGTTTACGAGGAGATTCCGCGAGAGTATCGCGTATAAGGAGATGAAACATGAAAGGTGGTTAAGCTGACAGATGAAGAGGATCGTGTCCGGTTAAGAAGCTACTGTTCCGACCACTCCTATTTCTTGGGTGGCCCTTTGAAGTGGCTCGTCCCAGCTTTCAGCGATGCGTCGCCTTTCGTTCCTCCCGATTTGCACGATCGAACCACGTAAAATAAGAGAACACGCGCCGGTGCATAAATTACGTTCGGCCGCAACGTTATTGGCCATTTTTATTTTCTGCTCGTCTTCAGGCGGAAAAAATCGTTCTCACGAAACAGCGGTAAAACAAACATTTCATTCTTCCCTCAGTGATTCCAGCAAGCTGAATCTGGTTCGTTGGAAGCGTTGCATTCTTCTATCTTCTATCTATTTATCGATTGCTTTAAATGGCACCTACTCATCTTCATCGTCGAACTCTAAATTCAATGAAATCACTCCAATCACTCTAAATCAAGAAATCGTTTCAAAATTATTTGTGCGATCTCCATAGCGTGATTCTGCACCTCTAGAAAAGTGTAAAATCGATTTTTGATTTCGTCGTAAAATGCTATGGACGAGATATTTCGTGTATCTTTATTACTGGTATGTTTTCTTTGTAAGTTGGACACGAGTAACAGATTTTTAAGACATGTCGTCGTTGGTGGAAAGTACATACAAGATTAGAGGTTCGTGGAAATGTTGGATCATTCGACTTAGGTGAAAACCGGGCGGGGGAGGGGGATGTATGGGAGTTTTCTTTGAAGCCTTTGCGAGTCGGTGTTTTCGGGTAATATTCGGGTAAATCCCATTGGTCGAGTTAGTTTGCAAAGCGAACGTTTAAGTGCTTAGTAGCAGTGCTCGCGGAGCCAGGTGGAACAGAATGATACGGCGAGTAATTTGACTATTAATTGGTTCGAGTTCGGTTTAGAATTTAGAGGGATTCGTGCGCGTCGGCTGAAGTTCACCGTCAATAGAATTTCTCGTCTGAGAGCCAGACCGATTCCTCCTGTTTCACCTGTGCCCCTAACCACGTAATTTTCACTGAGTACGATCAACTGATTTCAGCGGCTCTCGCAACAACGTTTGACGCGGGGGGAAACTGGTTACGTGCGCGGCAAATGAGATAATTATCCACGGGCAATTGCATACCATTCTTCGGCCCGGGAAAATACGCGTCCGCTTTTCCAACCGGGTTCGAATACTTGTTCAGCGGCACAACTCTGTTTATTGAACAATTACCGCATACCTACGGCATAAAGGACAAACCGAACGCTGCGCCGCCTGACTACTGTCCACATTCCGCTTTTTCAATGTTGGGAAAACTGCGATCCGCGGACAGCGCGTTTCTGTCCCGTCGCCTCTAATAAAGCAGCCTCTAATGACTGCGTAAGCACTCTTCGCTGAAAACACTGCTCGACAATCATTAACTTTCTGCTGCCTCTCGGTACCCTCGTAGATTTTCGTGCGATTAATTATGGAAAGTCAAATTTTTAAGTGAGATTTAAAGAGCTCCTCGATTTTGTGTAGAACGATTCTACAGACTTATTACTCTAGACTGCGAATTTTATACATTTATGACACAAAAATGGGTATTTGTAATTAAAAGAAGAATACAATTTTTATTTGACTCCTGTGTCTTGCCACCAATGCAAACATTTTTTATTTTGCATAAAGAGATCCGCAGTCCACTTATCACACTAGAATTGTTTTTCAATCAATAAAATGTAATATTCGCTCTCGCGGATAATATCATCGATGAAAAGAAGATGAACATTCGTGTTCGACGCAAACAGATAAAAATTTGCAGTCTAGTTAGAACGCAGAAAACGGTTCCCGCCGTTGGAAACAATTCATCGAGCTGAACCCGGTACTTTTTCAATTCCGCATTAACGTCAAGAGCGCAGCTAGGGGGATAAGATCGCCGGGAGCCGAAACATCCAGAGCCGAAGAAAAAGAGGCAGAACCGGATCCTTAGCTACTCCTGCGGGTCCTGAAAGTCCCCTGGGAAGATTTATCCGCGTGAATCAGTCGAGCGGCAGCACGATGACACGTACCCCGGATTTGCGTGAAGAAAAAGGGTGGTCCGGTTCCTTTTGTCCGTGGCCATTCACGGCTCTCGCTGAAACGATGTTTCCTTCGCCATCTTTCAGCGTAAAGGAGACGAATAGCCGCCTCCCTCTAAACGGGCGAAAAGATTATGCGCGGCAAAAACAGCGTACGGCGGTCTGGAAAGCGACTTTTTCTCGGTGAAATTAAAAATAACGCGATATTGATT
Source organism: Lasioglossum malachurum (assembly GCA_028455605.1). Lineage (NCBI taxonomy): Eukaryota > Metazoa > Arthropoda > Insecta > Hymenoptera > Halictidae > Lasioglossum > Lasioglossum malachurum. Next base: position 2,165,702 of record CM052318.1, read on the forward strand.
ATTTCCCGGCAAAAAGTTGAGAAACTTCGCTGTTACAGCTTCTTTCCGTAAACTCTTTTATAGATACAAACTAGTCTGGTTAAAACTAGACTGCAGATTGCATTTATGGTTGAAGTTAGGAGAAGTTCAGAACAAGAGAAAAATTTAAAGAATTTTTTAAATGAATATCTGAAGCATATTTTAATAATTTATTATATCTTTTCAAATCTCCTTTTACTTCTGTTCCGGTAGAAAATTTTAATTTTTCGAGAAGCACGCGAATCTCGAAGAGCAAACACCGAACGAAGAAGAAAATAAAATGTAGAAATTCTTTCTGATAAACTTTCGAGTTTTTGACGCCGCCGGCACGGAAGGCAAGGCGTTGCTTGAAGACGGGATTTCAAGCGACGCACATTTCCCTGGATGTTCCGTGGAAGAGAGCTCCGGTAAACCCGGTGTCGGGTGCACGCCACTTACACGTGTGTGCATTTCCGTGTGTACGGCCTGGGAATTTTTCACGATCCCGTCGAATCGATGACCGCGAACGGAATACGCGGGGAACTGGAAATGAAAACCCGTGAGCTACTTTTTAAGTTCAGGAAACAGGAACTGGCTCGGAATGCACGTCGGCCGCAGCATTTTTCATGCGGCAGTCAGTTCGCGTTTACGGAATTTTCGCCGGGAAATCGCGGAAATCGTAGACCCCGGGTCGTCTGGGAAATCGACGTAAGTAGAACTGCGGATATTCGGGTCGCGGCAGAAGGCACAGCGAGCTATGAATATTTCTATTAACTTATTTCCCGATTTTCTTTCTTAATTCTCATACTTTTTAGATCTCGGAGAAATTTATTTTAGACATACTATTATGTCTCACGATTTTGTTTGCTCTAGTTTCTGAAATCTTCAACTTATAAACTTTCTTTATCGTGCTACAAGTTCAAAAATAGTACAAAAAATTATTACAAAGCCATTTTGTAAATGACCAAGATTTTTAATATCTTTTGGTTCGGACATAACTGCATACAAAACTGATTACTGAACGACTTCATTTTTTCTGTTTCGGAAAGACCGGGATTATGGCAACCGTCGACCTAAGTCTTCCGAAACACGGTCTACACAAAAATGTATAACTCACGTAATTTTTATTATTTTTGCTTGTAAAAAATCACACGCGTACTTCAGATACCAATAAAGACGCGTGTAAAATCCCAATGTAAAAAGTTCGATAGGTTTTCTGAAAAAAATTCCAGAATACGAACGTAACGCGTACGTCCTATTGAAACTATGAAAATTGGTGATGCAGCGCGACAAAGCGCGAAGGAAGATCCGCGATTCGTTCGGGAGACGGTCCCGCGACGCAAAGGGGGTAGAGTCTGTGTCAGTGGCGCGGTTGCGAAAATTTATTCATGCGAATCAGTTTCACGGGGACAGTGCCGCCGGCGTCGGTGTGTTTCGCGGTGTTTCCCCATCGAGGGGAAAAGAAACTAGAAATCTTCTGGCAAACGCAGCCGGATGCTTCCTGTAGGTAGGTGCGCGTTCACCGCTCGAAGCAAATAAATCTCTCTCTTTCTGCGTCGCCTTCCTCAGATTTTCCTTCCACGTCCCCGCGAGCTCCGTCGAGATAAGATGAAATCACACCGTGTCGAAGTACTTATCTAAATACGATTTTCTCGTATAAAAGAAATTCAATATCGCGTCGGACCTCGATGCGCGTCAATGGTGAGGGTGGATCAAGGGAGTTAGGGTTGCAGACGTTACTGTGACAGTTGTATCGCTGTCGCGAGTCGTCACATTCTTGTCTTTATCATTGGATTTTCCTGGTACAGTCTCTTTAACTCCTTGCCGTTTCATTTTCTCTACAGTTACAGCGATTAAAACATCTTTATCGACGAAAGTGTCGCTCAAGAGAAAAGAAAACTTATATCTTTTTATGGCTACATTGATTTTAATGCTTAAATATTGATTACGAGCGAATCAAATTTCTTTGTGACTCGTTAAAATACGACAAGGGGTTAAAAATGGATTCTTTTTACCTTTAATGTACATATACCGCCACGTAAAATACACATACAGCTTAACACAATTTTTCGATATGTTTTGTGGGGGTCTACAGTGTTTTAGAAACCGTAGTTTTGGCAGGAAGTCCGTTTATACACGCTCAGCGATCTCCGCGCTACAAAATCCGAGGAACTGCAAAATAAACTTCCAGCTCGAAATTCGTTATTCATCGTTTGCATTGGCGGCGGGGGAAGAAGTTTCGGTTTCATTTCCGCCGAGAATCTCCGTTTATCTTCGGAGAGATTCCGTTTGGCGCGAGCGATTAACCGGGGAGGAGATCCCGGGGCGGGTCTCCGGCCGATTATTAACTATGATATTTTAATTACGGTCACTTCAAAGACTGTGTTTTTAATCAACGCGCGCGGAGAACCGGCGCAAACTATTTCCGCCGAGATCCATTGATACATCCTGCATATTATTTCTCCTCTTTTTTCGCCAAAATGGAACGTCCGTTCCCAACGGACCGTGAATACGTTCCAAATTAAAACTTCAATCCCGAACGGCCACGTGCTCGCGCGGCCTGTGCAAATGAAGACGTTGGTTCTGAATTTCTCGTCGGAAGAATTAGCTCGTTACGCGGCCGATTCAAAACCCTTTCTCCCGCGCGCGGATTTGAAAGACGTCGATCCCGTCCCGCCACTTTGATACAATGCGGCGCGATGATTACGGAATTTAATGACCGCGGAAAGAAACGCCGGTGGTTAGCGTTCTCGCGCGCGATTCCATAAATTAACATTTTACACCGGGGAAAAAAAGAGGAACGGATAAACTTGCAGCCTGCCTTCGCCGTCGCTGGTTATATTCCTTGGATATTCTGCCCGCGGATTCGTAACAATCTCTTAACTTTAATACTCTTTAGCGGCACGGAGGGCGGGGACAGGCCAGGGGAAAAAACTGCGGGCTAACTCGTTCAAGCTTGGAAATTTACAATTTTAGGTTTCGCCCGGGGAAAGTTTTCTCGTTGCGGTCCCGTAATCTTGCCGTTATTGATTCAGAGGGTAAAGCTGCACTTTAAGAAACTGAAACTGAATCTAAATCCAAATTTTTCCTTCGCCGCGACAACTTTTATCTCAATACACCGTCACGCCGCCTCTGAACGGGAGGGGGTGGGCTCGGGTTGCAAGGGAACTTCGGTGCTTCAAACTTTCTGCTTAATTAACCGGGCATTCGATGTTTTTGCGTTCCTGCCGGACACGGAACGCGAATCGCGAGGAGCCCGGACTCGAAACTGCCCCCCCTGGAAAAAGCTGATAAAAAACTTTGCCAAATGAAAAATGTCTACCTACGTTTCGCGAGCCAAACGGAATTATAAGGCGTGTTTGCATGGTATTAACCCCACGGTCTGTGGCCTATTCCGTGATTACCCCCTTTTATACGGTAAATGCAGGTATGTAATACGGAACATTGTAGTTCCTCGATAAAAAGTAACGAAGTTAAGGTAAATTTTGAACAGTTTTTGTTCTGTCCAATCTGTCGAATACAATCTTCAACAAATACTTCTGCATAATTCGATCTCTGGGAGCCTTCGGAATGGAAGTCGCCCAGGGCCGAATTAATTTACGGCGACTTTATACGGAGATTTCTAACAAAAAATCGCATAACGACGCCGAGAATACGTTGAACAGTGAGCACAGTCTCACGATGTTCATCTTGAAACAGAGGAAAGGGATCAGAAAAGTTGCGGGCGGCCGCTGGGACGAGGTTCGGCCGGGTCAAGAGCTCATTTCCGATTTAACGACCGAAAGAAGAGCCCGGTGTTCGGGTGGAATTCCACGGGCATGTTTTCGCCGAAATTTTATTGCCTCATAGCTTTCTCGAAAATCGTTGGAATTCGTGGACGATAAAGAAACTTCGCGTTGATGGGGCTCGTCTTGTCCGCTTGAGTGAAATACTCCCGGGCAATGGCCAGCTACTTACAAGGACGCCGTAGAATCGTTTTATAGAGGCGAAGCATCGGTAAACTGGTCCCTTGAAGCAGTAATGGACCGTTGTGTCGTTTTGCAAACAACGGCCGTTGCAATCCGTCCCCTCGTTCCTCTTTAAACCAACTTTCGAGCGTCCCGAACGGAGATGTTTGACATATTTGATCATTTATTAATTTTTTAACCACGTGTAACCCCCAGCTGTATTTTAACGAGTCACATTCGTCATGAAGCTTTTAAGCGAAGTCTAACAGATACAAATGTCACGCCTTTCTTTCTAATTGATATACAATTTGATTCATATGTAATCAATATTTAAGCGTTAAAATGAATGTAGTAAATACATTTTTGGAGATAAAAACGTTCTAGTCACTGTAATTGTAAAGAAAATGGTACGGCAAATGGTACACCACTAAAAATTGTTGTTCAATTACTAAACATTTAAAAATGAAAAAAGTATATGTTGAGAATTCGCTAAACTTTTATTGGAAATCGCGCAGACGAATTCCAGTGAAAATTGCAGTCGTCGAGCAAGTTGCACTTTACACTCGCAGAAAGTGTCTGCAACTTCGAAAATGCGCGACAGTCGGAGCGTAAAGTGTGCAGAGCGGTCGAAACCGTGTTAAGATATCTGCTCCGTCGACGATATTTCTTTTTTTAATTATCGCGAGCGGTGCGACACGACTTCCGCCGCGCCGGCGGGTACAATTTCGAAATAATTGCCACTTAAAAGACTAATCAAACGGCACTGGTGCCGAGGCGCCGCGGCGAACGCCAATAAATCGCGGCGTAATGAAGCCGGTTCGATTCGCGGGAGCCATGAGGTGAACTTTTAAAAATTGCCACGGCGATCGATTCAATTAGCCATTTGCAGGGCGCGTTCCTCGGGTCGAGCACGACACCTGATTACCATTTCGAGGGAAGGAACCGGTCGCCGGAATTACACCGAGCGAAGGAAGGAGCAAACGAAACGGAACGCCGCTGACAAAAGAAATTATTTCCTCAATTTCCCGAGCGCGGCGATCGATCGCGAGGACCGGAGCGGGCACGTTCGTCGTCTCGATCGGTGTAATTGCTTCTTTTCTTTCTCCGGAGTCCGGAGAAAGGAGACCGGGGCCAACGGTAGTCGATTCTTCTCAGTAATCGGACGAAAATCAATACGGTCTCGATGTGTACGTGGAAACTCCGGAACCGGAGAACTCGTATCGTGTGCGGACACTGGTCCCTCATCTGTTTCCGTTAATAAAACATTTTTCTTTCCAATGATCTCTTGCGCGAAACTTTCGTCGCCGTATTCGCGACACTTTTCTGATCGAAAGGACACCGAACGCGAAACAATTGGGACCGTCTTTTTTTTCATTTGGATATCTGTTATGAGTAGACTCCGGATTTTATGCATTTATGACAAAAATCGGTACGTACAATTTAAAACAGTGGACATTCCTCATACAATACTTGATCTCGAAATATATGACCTTGATGCGAGCTTGGACCATACAGACGTCAGTGTTCTGTGTCCACGTATAGAAAAAAGTGATCGTAGGTGGCAGAGTTAATGTTCCATCGAGGAAATCGTCTCGATTTCATATTCTCGAGAAAGAATCGACCACTGTGCAGGCCGGCGATCTCTAGCCCCGGGGGCGGTTAACTGGCGGCCGAGGAGCTGATTTATCGCGCGAAATTGCACGGGCTCCGTCGAAATTACAAACCGAAGCCGCGATTATCGCGTGCGGAATTTCCGGTTACGTAAGGAGAGCTCGAGACGAAACGGGGCGGGCAGGGGACGAAGCGGCGGGCGGCGAGGCGGTTTTCCAACCCCTGTCCTCTCTGCTCCGCTCGGCTCGGCTCAGCACGGCTCCGCTACACTCCTCGGTTACGTAACTCCGTCTCTATGAATCGATAATGGCGTTACCTTAACTAGGCGCGCCTTAAGCGGACCTTAACCGAGGTCCCAGCAGCGCGGCGGCTTTGCGGAGCTACAGCCGACGCGGCGCGGCGCTTGTTGCGGAGCGAATTAGGCGTGCGCCGCCGTGAAATCGGTGAAAATCAATTTGCTATACGTCGAGAAGTAAATCTTTGCTGCGGCTCGTGGGTGGTGATCGTCCATGTCCTGCATGAAGATCGTGTTTCGTTGGGATCGATCGCTTCTGAAAGATGCTGCTTTAATGATAAACATTGAAGTCGAGTGTAATTTAGATGATGGAGGATTATTGATGATCAGCTGTAAATGAAGACTTTATGGAAGTCTATCTTCGACGAGGCTTGTGGGAGGTTGTAGTTTGTTGGAGTCAGAGTTGTGCCAATTCTTTTTCCTTAATGTCTTTTCCCATCTCTTATTCTTCTTATACAGGGTGTCCCACATAACACTTTTCACGATTTTTCACGATTTAATCACACCCTGTATAATTCATAATTACACTGTACTGAATTGAATGAAGCGACTGAATTTCGAATCACGAAATAATTCAGTATAATACATATAATTGAATTACTGTGTAATTGTAATTCGTGAAGTAATTCCACGCAACCCTGGTTGGAGTCCTTCGTCGAACGATTCCGAAAGACGCAGTTTCATTGATAAGCGTGAGTGTAATTTAGATGAGGGAGGATTATTGATGTTCTGCTGGAAATGAAGACTTTGTGGAAATGGTGATTGACAGATCTGGAGCACACCTGTCGAGACCCAGATACCGGCCAGCCTGCAATTGGAAGCGGTAATCGGATGGACCTAGAATCGAGGGACCTAATTCGGTAGCATAGAGTCTTAGGAAGCTGGGTCAGTGAATTCTGGCTCGAGTGACCTAAAACTTGCAATGCTGAATTCCAAATCCATGGTGCTCGAAAAGTCTTTGGAGATCGAGCTGGGATCCTCTCGTTTCGATTCCTAATTTATAGATTTCCAGTTCTTTGGATTTAGAGGACCTAATTGTTCGCTTTTACCCCGATCGATCCCCGAAGTTTGTTGCTCGCAGCACACAACAGGAACTTCTTCCCACCGAGAAAGTGAGCGTAGAATCCCAGAATGTATATTTCAACTGCAATTTCCCACTCCGCACGCAACTTCGATAAGTCAATACACGAACTTGGTAGATCCGTTATCTCGGCAGGTGGCATGAATTTTTGAGAGCACTATTCCATTTCTGCAGAGCCACGGGTCGGGGAAAAGTCAGTCTGTCACGAGCATTTGCACCAAGAAATACACACTGCTCTTTGGAAGGCGGAGCCTTTTGCTTCGTGTTTCGAACTCGGTTTCTGGCATATCAGATTTGAATATCTTCATTGTATAATATCCGAGACAAAATGTCAAACAGATCATTCGATAAACTCAAGAAAGAAGAAAGGATAATTTCATTCCTGTCGGACAGGTCCCCGAAATCGAATTGCTACGAACAATAATTCGAGGAGACACTGATCGATACGGGTCCGCGTGCAGACGATACCGGTCGTCCATCAGCGCGAGATATTACCAGTAAAATCGAAGTAATCCCGATAAGCTGCATCCCGGCGATTCCCGGCGAACTCAATTTCCACCTGCGGGAAATCCATTTTGTCGCTGAAAGATGAACTTCCGAAGACATCCGTCGGTTCGAAGTTAGTACAATGTGGCCGGAAGAAAAGGTGGTTGGCTGGAGGACGAAGAAGGACACCCTGGTTCAAGTGGGCGGCGATAGAGAGCCTGGCAAATAGAAAGAGAGGGAGAGAGAGGGGTGGTTTCCGGGGGAAAGAAAGTGCAGACGAGGAGAGTCTCGATTCATTGGCCGGTTCTATCGCGACGTAGACGTCGTTACCGTACTTCCGACTAATTGGAGTGCTGACAAAGGGCCCGGAAGTGGTTCCGGCGGCCAGTGACCAGAAACGTGATGTCTGTCCCGCTATCTTGCGTGCGCGCTTTCGTTTATCTCGGATTAGGTTCTCGACGATGCTCGAACCGAGCGTTCGAGCGCACTCGACGAACGAGCCTCGAAAGTACAGGGTCTTTCAATAACAGCGATAGAGCTTTGAATCGAAATAAAACGAAAAATACGGAAGATAATCTGGTACTCGCTGCTTTATTTCAAAGTATTATACATGAAAAACCCCTACAAAAAAGTCAAGAGCTCTCAAATCGCACGAACGAGCGGGCGAATTTACATTTCCATTTCCTGAAATTAAGCGATCACCGAATTTCGACCGCAACAGATCGATAACTGTAACACAACTGAATAACTTTTACACGGTGTTCAATCGAATATGATTCCATAGCGATAAATGGCAAATATTCAATTAACAAAAGGTTATATAGAGTCACTGTTCGCACTTTCAATGCGTTTTTGACGATCTAAAACTCGCCCCAACATGCGAATTTTTCTATTTTTTTTTTGGTTAAATCTAAATATTACTGGAAATCACTTTCATGAAATAAATACATTTTTTTCTCAAAAATTTTAAGCGCAAATCGCTAGGTCCTGCGTCCCGTTATAAAGATAAGAGGGGAAGACTGGATATATAGAAGGTGGTTTCGGTGAATGAGGCAACACCATCGCGAGACAAAGGAGATCAGAGCCGATAAAAGTGGCGAGGCCACTGGTGTATAGGGAATTCCGAGACCAGATCGAAATCGAAAGATCCGATTACTGGAATAACAACATTGGGACTACTCGCGACGTGTTAAGGGCTGTTAAGCATCCTCGATTGGCCTTGTTCATCCCTCGGTCGGATTGAACGACTCTTAAAGGCTCATTGATTCCGGAGTGGTTAAAAGTGAGCGACGTTCAGGAACGACGCTAGCTCGATTGACAGATCGATCTTCTTTCCCCGAGCAACTCGATGCCGTGGCTTAACGGGGGCTGGTCTTAACTATCTTCGAACGTATTTCTCCTTAAAGCCATTTTAAATTACGACCTCGTTCGCGTTCGCCCGAGACCCGGCTCTTAGTTCTCCGAACGAATAACACTCGCTACACGGAATGTCCGTTTTTATTTTCTTCTTCCGGACTGGCTCCGCGGCACCGTGAAATAACGAAACCAGTCGAATCGCCGCGCCAGTGGGAAAGTATTGACAAAGGCCCATCAAGAACTTTCCTGTTATCGCTAAACCTGTTAACAATAATTACCGCTCTCCGCTCGCTACCGGTTGCAAGGAACTTCCGTCCGACAGCCTCCTCTTTTCTTCGGGATCCGGTCTCTGTCCAAGCACGAACTTGAACGCACAGCTTGTTCCGGAATAAACTGCTATGTTTGCTGTATTTAATGTATGTACAATCTTTCTACAGGACCTTTAGGTGGTTCGTATCGTAGTTCATGCTGACGTCACCTGCGCTACAGTTCTTTTCAAGGGTACGAGAGGGTTCATCTTTTCCCGGCGCAACCAGAAATTTTTGCCTTCTCCCTATGTAGTCCAGTAGATTTGGACGAGAAAATCCCAAAATTATTTTCTCCTTTTTAGTGCATCTTAATATAAGCGTGGTTTGAAAAATGTTTTTTCATATATTTTTTTATTTTCTACTTTTTAGTCTTTCTTAAATGAAACGCAAGATATAGTAATACGTAAGAGAGAGAGAGCGAAAATTTCTAGTTACGCAAGGAGAAGTGCAGCCCACGAGAGGACTCCCCGATATTGTCGGAGCGGTAGCTCGCTTCGTTCAGCCGGTACACGGGTCGAAAGCCGAGGTCAGCAATCCGGGGTTATTTTGGAATCGTGGGTTTTGATTATCGCGGGCATGGTGCTCGCGGTAACGCGGCCCGGTGGCTATTGGAAGCGCGTAAATCATCGTCGCTGGTAACTGCGGTCGAGGGCAGAAATCTGCGCTGGCGATGATGGCCAGACGCCAGTTCCCCTTCCGTAGATATACGCGGTACAAGTTCCGCACAGGATTCGGCACAAGCCTAGACCACCGGCCATAGACTCCGTGCTCTCGATTATGCGACCTGGCCACCATCTGGCGCGCCTTACCCCGTCTATATTACGCGCCAGAGATTATGTCGGATTGTGTTCAGCAGGTGGCAAGCTAGGCGCCGCGCCGTGAGATTGAACCCGTGTGCAATGTCCCTGATTTCTATGGCGGGCTCGCCGCTCGTGAATTTCGAGGAATCACTCGCGACACGGGTTCCCGCCGAAATAAAAAGAAAATTGCGGTGTCACCCTTCCCTCACACGCTCCGACCATAATTTCCCACTGGTAGCCGATGAGAGGACCCCCGGGACCTTAACCTTTCCGTATTTTGCTGTTTTATTCTCTTGATTTTTAATTGAACGTTTCCACCCTCGTTTCATCCGCCTATCTACTTGTTTAACCCCCTACTGTTAAATTGATGTAATTGTAAAAATGTAAGTTTGGAGGTTCCTCCTTTGAGAATGAAAAATTTTGTGAAATTGTTAAATTAACAAGAGAGACAGATAAGGGATGGAATACATTAAATTTCAAGATTCTCAGGAAAGTATTAATTCCTTACTTTGGGACATTCTGTTTACAATCAAATAGTATTTTGCTATTTGCATATTTAAACGAATCCGTAGAATATCGATGCAGGACGTCCGACTTCATCAAGAAACGCCGGGGGTTCGGAATGAATTTTAATGCAGAAAATAATCAAGAATCGGTGCCCTTATTCTTACTAACTCGGAATAAAAGTTCTTCGGAGCTGTTTTAATCAGAATCTTCGCGCGAACGTTTTAAACAGTTATTTTCGGAGCCGCCTCAAGCTCCGGTTAATTGTCATTTCGCGAGAGACGCGCTGGCGATCGTTTTAATTAGCGCGAATGAAAAATGCTCCCCATCGTCCACTTCTCCGGAGTTGCGAGCAGCCAGCCAGCCTTTTATGATATTGAACGTGAATACTAATCGCGCGGAATGCATCTTTCTTCATTATCGCGAGGGGCTGGCGACTCGAAAGGGGTGCCGCCCCAGCATTCTTGCCATCTTCGTAGAGGGAAGAAATTGAACCTGTGCATGAACTGGACGTTTATGGCAACGCGACGCGAATACGCTTCGTTCGCCAACTAAATTTCTACGTTAAAAATAAAGTAGAAGAGTCTGTGTTAATTTAATCAAATAGTTAATGTTTAGACTGTACCTTGGGTAACCAGAAATTTTTTCCTTTTCCTAAGTAATCCTGTAAATTTTGTCGGGAAAATGCCAAAAATCCAAGTTTCAATCCTAGGAGAGCAGTGGTTCAAAAACCAAGCTACAAAAAGTTCCACAAAATCGTAACTAATGGAATCCTAACAGAATAGAATGAATATTTAAGCCTGGTCAAAGACTGGCGTTTAAAGTTTCAAATGTTTCTTGCAACCCAGTAGATGGAATTTCTTCGGAGAGGGAAGCAATCGAAGACGGGGTTGGACTTTTTATGGGTTTTTGTAACGCGAAGCGGAGAGACCCGGGTGTAATTCGGTGCCGGAGCGGCTCGATAAGGCAATTAAGCGGGAAACAATTGCAGAACCTCGAGGGGGTGGAAAGAGTGGCGGTTGGGGGATTGTGGGGGTGGGATTATACCGGCGTATTTCTAGCGGGATCTAATGAACCGAGCGTGCATAAGTGTTTCCAGCGTGGCGGCCGAACACGCCTACGTAAACGCAGACCAGGTGTTTTAGGCCCCGGGAACGTTGACCGTGCTTGCTTGATGATCCGCGTGCACGATCTTGATCTATAAACAACCCGGCTCCTTCCTTTGTCGGCGACGGAGCAATTTTGCCGGATAAGAGGTATTACCCGCTCGCATTATTCTTGATTTGGAGCTGATGCACGATGTTCGCGCGCGCGCGCGGAGTTTTGTCCCTTCAAAATACTTCGTCAAATGCCGCACTAATATTTTATGACAGCAGAAAGTGATAGACTGCGCACCGTTATGCAAAATTAAAAATGTTCGCGTTGATTGCTGGACATGGGAGCTAAATAAAAATTATATTCTTTTTTAATCATCCTACGAAGCCAGAGCGGTTTCCAACCTAATAAATAAATCTTAACAGTTTTTAAAACAGTGTTTAAATATTTTTAACACGTCCACTACTTTAAATCGTACGTGGCCATTTTTGTCATAAATGCATAAAATCCGCAGTCTAGTGAAAAATATACGAAATTCTCTGCCTCACATGAATTCGAGCAATCAGTAAAATTGTTCTACTCCATCGATTATAACGTTTCGCGGTTTTAAGGCTCTCCAATGTCGCCGTAGTCTTTTTACAAGAATTTTTATTGTTCCCCTCGAAGGAGATTTAACAGCGCGAAGGGAGTACTGTTTTTATGAATCGTGTAGCGGGTAGTGTTATGAGGTACATGGGGTAAGATGAAGGTGATAAAATTATATGGTTCCATTAAAATGTGTGAAGCTGACATTAAAGTTTCTGTAGGTCCCTGGTCCCGTAAAATATTTAAGAATGTTCTTACGCCCTCGGATAGAATGAATTTCATACGAGCTATATTTCCCGGGTTTTATTAGTTCGAAAGATTATTGAGCCGCTGGTAGAATATAATGAAGCATGCTGTGCAACTATTGCGACACCTCTAGCGTGGAATCTACGGTCGCAAATAATCTTTAGCAGCGGTCACAGTATTTCGTTCGATATATTATTTCACATAAATTTTATCGTTCGGCTCGTAAACATAAATTTTTGCGCACGCATTTATTTTATGTATCGTACACCTTATCAACTTTTATTTCATTAACCCGTCCCTCGTGTCGATTTGACAGTTTTCCCGAAATAAGTCCCCGTAACCAGCACACAACTTTTTCTTTTGTGTACTTTGATTGTAGGACATGTTTCGCAGAAGAAAGATGCTTATCTTCACCTAGATGCCCTGGTTAACCTGAAGAGAATTCCCTTACGAATAGAATTTATACTTGTATGTATTAAACTCGTATATAGATGTTCCCTTATATAAATGATAAGTTTGATTTTATTTAGACTTTGTACAGCTCCTATTGTAATACGTGCTCTTCTAGAGCTACCTATAGATTCATTTCTTAATCATTAAATCTTAATCATTTAATATAATCGTTTTTATTATTTCAATAATTGTGGAATTAAAAATCTGGAAACGGTCATTTTGACCGATGATGTTTAATGTTAAAGTGATCCTAAGTTGAACACGTGTTCGTGCCATTTTCAGAGCTGTTCTCTTTCTACGCGGAGAAAGAGGCTCGCCACCCTCGACCACCGCGAACAACCATCCCCGGCGCTCGACCGTTTATTAATTATGGATGAAGTGTATGTAGAGAAAGGGAGGGACCGCTGGAGTGATGGATGATTTAAGCACGGAGGATCGATCGAAAGGAGGGAGGTCGAAACGATGCCCAGCGCGCGGTGAACTCGGTCAATGGGAGTAGGATTTGAATCGGCTGGGAGTGGCACGAATGAAAACCGAGTCGATCGACGACTTCCCGTAGCGATCCTCGACGGGCCAGTGATTAACTCGTGCGATGTCTTGCGTATGGCAATCTCTATTGATTCGTAGAAACGTGTGTAATTGTGCGTATGACTCTGCCCCGGAGATCAACGATTCGATGTTGCAACAAATACAGCTAATGCGCCTCTTGCCTCTTCTCCCGGTGAAGAAATATGTGCATTCCATTACAGGGTTTATTCGGACACTCTTAAAAAGACGATAACTTTTTTAATAGAAGTTAAAACAATTGGTTTGCTCCAGGACGTGAATAAAATTATTGAGAAAAATTGCAAGTCGTCGGAATTGCAGAGGAAATACTAAGTTTTATTTTCAAAGTTTTTTAAATAGTCTTCTGTGGAAAATTTAGAAAACACGTTTCGTAAATCTGGATCGATTAAACGTAGGTACTCTGAAAATTTCGTTCAAATCGGTGAGCGTTGTAATTTCGATCTGTAACTGTTTTAAAGTTTCCACTTACTTTAAAAAATGAAGAATAAACTTAACACCCGCAAAAATTCATCGGACCAGACGCTGATTCCGTCATTTTTACCACTGACACCGAAGCTCCTGCTAACAAAGCAATTTCTCGGAACGCATCCCGTTCGTTAAGCGACGTATCACCGCGAATTTCGTTTTACGACTTTGTGAGTCGCTGCGTGTCCATCAGAGGCTAAAGTGATCTCGGAAAAAACGACGAAACCGTCGGATCTTAACAATAAAGGGCAAAAAAAAAAGGAGAGAAAGATTGCAACGTCCATCAACGTGCTCGACTGGACTCGGAAGGGACGAGAGGCGAGGCTGGCGCATGTCTCTGGGACGTTGCACGCGATGCGATGCATCGAATGTGCACCCGCGGCCGGCTTATCGTTGCGAACCGTGCCTGCACACTAGCCTCGACGTTGCATCGTTGTCTGCAAGCCGGTCCTTCAATTTTAGCATTTTTAGAAAATATATTTTGCAAAATAAACATTGTTTGCTTCGACTGCAAGATACAGGAGCCAAATATTAGGTTATGTTGCTCTTAAATCAAAGCAAAATAATATATTAAACATATATTTTTATAAATTAATTCAAATGTTTTCTTCAAAATACAACAGAATTTTCCCTCCGACCTAACAGAAATTTCATGTTTCCAGCTACACGTTTCTGTCATTTGTCGTAAAATCTAGAAATTACATCTCCGACAGAATGGAGCAATGAAATTGAAAATAGCACAGTCTTTTTACACGGTTTTTTAGGAATAATCCTGCAAAAAAAAAAAAACAATAGTTGGGCGTATTTAGCATGCAGCAAAGTGTTCAGCGAACATAGTACGAGATTGGGGGTTATACCCGCAACGTAATGGACATAATGGCAGAACGCAACGAGGTCGCCACGGAGAATTCTCGGGAATCTCTATGGTAGATTCATGATCGCAGCCCGCGCGAACCGGCCGGCTATTAGTTTCACCTTTGCCGTCTTCCGCGAATTACGAATCAATTTCATGGCCCCGCGCGATTGCAAAAGGAATTGCTTTCGCTCGTTTTCCGACCGCGCAGGTCGCCTTTCACCCTGGCTCACGCTAAATTTCGCAGGGCCGGCCGAGACAATAGAGCCGAAAGGTCGCGGCTCGTTGAATTTGTTGCGGCGAATTTAATTACACGTTCCGAAACGAATCCGGGGCTTGTAATTGACCGGGCAACGGGATTGTTTAGACAGCGAATGCGATTAATTCGGCAATTAATGTCCGCGCCGGGTATTTATGTCTGGGAATCGATAATAGTGTTTGGAATCGGTGTACCTGTCTCTGAATTTGTTCCTAACCCTTTGCGATCGTGCGATTGCACATTGCATTTCTAACAAGTTCTACAGTGGGCGTACAAAGTAGTCGTACAGCTTTAAAAAGTTAATAACTTTCTCGAAATTGGACCCAACAGCTGGAGCTTTTATTTTCAAAATAATCCGTACCCGATTTGAAAATAAAATGCCATGGTTAAATTTTAAAGAATACAGCTTTATTAATCGATTATACAGGGTGTTCATTTGAAAACTTTCCAGCCGACTATCTCGAAAAGTATGGAAGATATTGAAAGAATGGCGACTATATGATTTTTTCTTCTACAATCCGCTGTGCAGTACAGTTTGCGACATCTATAAAAATCGGGCATGAACTTATGCAATTATCTAATACATCTTACCTGTGTCTTATCTGTGCCTCTGATGAGAATTTCAAACTGTATTTCGTAAATCGAACTCAGTCAAGATCGATCGGCGCGGGTAGAGAAGACGGTTCGTTGCGAAATTCGTGAACGCGTTCCAAACGAGCGAAGTTTACACGGGGAGTTAATAGGGGGGGGGGGGGCATTATTTCATAAATTGCAACCGGCGAGGAAATTGTGGAAATTATGAAAGACATTCCAAAAAGTCCAGGTCTCTGGAGACTCCGGGTACTGGAATTTCCTCGCGCCGACTTATTTACCACGTTCCAGAGGAGGCTCTTAATTGGTCGGTGCTAGATAGCTCGCGTTTCCTTTACGGGGCACACATTCTATCCCTGTAATCATGTCGAGGTATACGTGCCCGCATCAACGGAGCCGCGAACGGAAAAGAACGTCTGTAGTGGTTCGAAAAAATTCGCGATTTCTCTGGAGCCGACTGCTTCATCTGGTTCCACGGCCGGCGTACTGTCTGATTGCTTGGATCGTTTTCCGAGATCATCGAATGACAACCGACTGACCCAGTTGACTCGGTACCTTCGTAGGAATCGCGGTAGGTAGCGCTCTCGTTCGGCTATTGTCAGCGTTAGACTGCGAATAATACGCGAAATAAAATTTGTTTAAAATTCTCCTGCTGTTTACAAACAACAGCTGTCGCATAAATAATGCAGAAATCAGTCACCCAGCGAATAAAATTTGAGATAACATTGCTCTCGGCAACACGAGTGAGCAGAGAGCTCGGATTTCATTAAAATTTCACTGTTTATTAAAATCTTGCTCGAAAGCTCTCGTAAACCGAATTAAAATTTATTTTAATAAATTGAAAAAGAGAATTATCAAAAATCTGTGATCCTGAGAGAGGATCGCGTGTAAATATCCTCGGCTGATCCCCGTAACGGGCGCACGTCGCGCGGCATATCCTTCACAATTATCTGATTTCAATATCAGAAATTTCGTTCCTATCAGGGACGATTCGAGGCTTGATTTCTCGGCGATTCGAATCATTGTCAGGGGGTCATCGGAAAGGTCCCGGCCGCTCGAATATGTCGCAATTGTCCGGGGAAGATGTATGCCAATTGATTACGCATCATCAATCTCCCCGTCGTGAGAACCGCAGATCCACCGATGCGCATAACGTTACGACAATCTTGACTGGGAGCACCGCGCAACGAAGATCTATCGCATTGTCTTTCCGAGGCCGGCACCACGGAATGAAATGTCTATTGTGCGGCCCACGTGTGCACCGTCGCCCGGAGGAAGGTATCGGGGATCATCGTGGTGGGTGTCCGTGTCAAACAGGTACACGGTTATCGATCGAAACATTAGCCGGGTAATTAACCCTCGAGGCGGACGCTTTTGATCATTTCGCGTGCCAGCTAGCTCTATTCAAATCCTCATGCATTTTTCAACCTGTTTATTTGACACCAACGTTGGTTAAAGCATCTAACACGCGGCGGATGACTCGAATAGCCTAACCGAAGATCGGCTGAACATTTTCTTCTTTGCAGGTTTTTGAACCTGCTGCTCCGAGAATTACGTTGACCATTAGATTTAATAAATATAGCTGATGACTTGAACCGCCTTCTTGAAGATCAGGTCATTTTCTTCGATAAAATATAGTCACTGCAGACACGCTTGCTTGCGAAACGTCAGGATATTTCTTCGTAGCAAACCAGGATAGTGAAGATCTTCCTCTTCCTGCTCTTTATGATCGTCGGCAACACTCGCTATCGTGACCCGGGGAATTCGGTGCCGGGGCTTTTATATCTGGTCGAACGTTGCGAGTCACGAAAACTCGCGTTATCGAGTTAATTCGCGTGCCTGACCCAGGGGCCCGGCGGGACCTAGTGATCGTCGGCTGTGTGCTTTCTTCATCGACGCTCGTTATGGGGGCGTGTAATCCGTTAATGGAGCCGAGATGCTCGCTAAATGCCGGCCAAGAACTTTCCACCTCTTTTCTTCCTCCCCGTTTCTTTTCGTTTTTCGAATGGGAACTTCGCCGGCATACTTCAAAGTAGATAGCAGCAGTTCTTTTAATCGGTCAGATTGATTGATTGAATCGTTAATCGTAGTCTGCTTTTTCCGAGGTAAAAACGCGCGCCACGATCCGCCGAGATGCTTTCTGGATGGAATATCTGTTCTTACGGTTATACGGCGTTCTACCTTTTTATCGAACGCTTTCGCTTTTTCTCGTGCCTTGCATTTCGTATTCTCTGTGGAGTCGGATGGTTCGCTTTGACGGCAGATTTACTGTACGTGACAGTAGCTGTTTATTTCTCCTTTGCGAACCAATAGCGTCGATGGGTTTCCATAAAAGTAACAAATTTTACTGTTTCCGCACAAAAGCAATGAAAAATGAAGAAATTTTGTAACTGATCCCGTATCGGAGTGCGCAGAATGTTTACACTTTACGCTGCTCGTGAAGGGGATATTTGTTTTTCTTAGATAACACAGTTCCCGTTTTCTTCGACCGAATAGTTACTGTACCTAAGAAATATCTTTGGTTACTTAAAACAACTTTCTCCACTTTTAATTATACTCGCATATAGTATTTACAATCTCAAAACTTTAAATTTAATGTAATCGAATATGTATTTATTTTGTCACGAATGGATATTTTTCCCTAAAAAAATTGCTTAGAATCGTGGAAAACCGATTATTTAACTGAGAATAACGGCGATTGTTTTCCGAAAATCGGGAGAAACGAGCATTACCGATGGAAAGTCGGCGCGCAATCGATCGGAAGAACTTTTCCGAGGTGGAGTCGGGCGATTACGGTTTTCCGGTCGGAACGGAGGAAAAGAGATACTGCATCGTATTCTTTCAGGCGCAGACTACGCACGCGGGCACGACGAAAGCCAGGGCCCCCTAATATTAACGATAAAAAGCCGGACGAGTGAATGGGACCTTTTGTATCGGCCTCCCCGGGCTGTTACGAAGTACGATTCGTACGGGAATCGCGGTAAATATGGGCACGGTTACGGCTTCTCCCTTTCCAGCGCCATCACCGGCGAACGGACCGCGTCGCTGGAATTGAAAAGGAGAATTGTCCCGCGGTGGTGATTCTGAATGCCTCGGTTAAATGTCCGGGAATAATGCGCATTCATATTTTCACTCTTTTTTCTTTATTTCTTTTTGTTATTGTTTTCTTATACCGGCGGCGGAGTGAATGGGGGAACGAACTCTTGCAAAGTGCTCGTATTATTCGGAAGATTGTTGCATTACGACCGGAGCCGGGGGCCGAAATCTTCCGGTCCCCGTCGTATTTCACGTCGCGATCTTATTCAACGCGCGAGAAAGTAAGGGGTGTCTGTAAAGAAACAAGCGGGGACGTTAAATTTGTAATTTTAATGGCCGAGGTGAAAAGATCGGGGAACGTCTGTTCGCCTTTTTATCTGCCTTGGTTCTCGGAGTTCGTAATTCCTCGAGATAACGGCGTTCGAAGCTGCGTTTAAAAGTTTCAAGACCGCGCTTATCGATATTCGTTTCTTTTCTACAAAAATATTATCCTTAATAAAACAATGAATCTCGAATTCGTCATTTTGACGAGTTCAATAATACCGGCGTTAAAAGTTTGTTGTATACCAACGTCATTTCATCCTACTTCCTATTTTTCATCCAAAAACACATACAAATATTTTCAACTAAGTACACATTTCGTTCGACTGTCTAATCTGTTTTCGACTGACTTCTACGATTTCGAATAAAGCAAGTTGATCGTTAATACGAATCCGTCTTGCTGCAACCTGCTGTGAATACAAACAATTAAATTTCCCAATTACTTCTCAGCTTCGACTCCCGCTCGAAGAAGCTGTACAAACGCAGCAATTAGGCGAACGCTTCGGATCGAATCAAACCGCAGCGATCTTAAGAAGCCTCGTTATACGAAGTCAAGGGGTCAACAACATCTTGCCTCGTTACCGAATCAATATTCAATGCGAAGAGTCGTTATTGTTACCGTGGAGAGTGGCACGGGCCTCTGGAAATCCGGAACAAATTCGCGTCGAACGTCAAACAAAGCGTTTCCGCCGACGCGACGCGGTTTATGCGAGGCGTCCTAATAAATCGTTTCACACGTCGCCGGGTATTATCAGTCGGCTAACGGGACAAAGAGGGATATTCTTTGCCGACGTATCGACGGTTAACGGTAATCAATGAG
Organism: Lasioglossum malachurum; assembly: GCA_028455605.1. NCBI lineage: Eukaryota > Metazoa > Arthropoda > Insecta > Hymenoptera > Halictidae > Lasioglossum > Lasioglossum malachurum. Next base: position 2,185,378 of record CM052318.1, read on the forward strand.
TCGGCTGTCCGTCCTTAATTCCGAAGGTCAAGTGTCGTCGTACTCGCCAAGCTTCGGCCTATGCTGTCACGAATTCGACAGGGAAAAAGAGAAAGAAAGAGTAGGAGGAGGAAGGGCGAGAATTTCCCCTTCTAATCACATCTAAAAATTCTGAGAAAAATTTGACACATTCAGCACATCGAACCAAACATTCGAAAATTTTTTCCGATTTTTTAGTTGCAAACTCTGGTTGTGAAAAATGAAGAACCCGAAAAAAGTGCAGGCTCCGTACTGAAGCTCAAGAGGTTTGTTTTTGTAAACAAATTTTGAAAAAGTGGACATTAAATTTCGTACTCTAATATTTTTAAAAAAATTTCGAACACCATAAATGCATAAAGATCGGCAGTCTGATAATAAGGTATCGTCATCAACGTCATTTCCAATTATTTAAAAAATTAATATACAAAAAATAAATAATTACATAAAAAAAATAAATAGAAGCAATATTTTTAAAAATTTCAACATTCAGAAAACCCTTCCGCAGACTGTAGAAGTCACTGCAACATAGAAAACGAAGACTAAAGACTACGATGAAACAAGAACATGTTTACCTTCCGTGTTTCGAAATTAATGTAGAAAATGTTTAAACTCCATAAAAATCCGCTTACCAGTCGGAGGTAGTTATAGAAAATCGTTTCGTTTCCTATTTCGTTCGCGTTCTCGAGAAAAATCGAGCACAGTCGACAGGGAAGTCGTCGGTGCGCGTCCCAATTACGCGAACAGTTTCGTTTTGATCATGTTGCAGATTCGCGGCCAATACTACCCGCTCCATTCTCTTTTTCTCCCTGTGTTTTTCTGCCGGTTTATTGCCTAGCTATCGAATTCCAACGATTATTTATTGTCCCGCGATCGGCCGCTTCCTAGGGATCCAGGCAATTTTTCTTCATTAGCAACGATAAGAACCGCCGACCGAACTTGACTCGTTTGCATTATCGACTTCCGCCGCGTGACTTGTCCCCTACCATCGTATCCATACTGCTATCCCTGCCCTCTCTCTCTCTCTTTCTCCCTCGGTACTGTCGATCAATTACCACGCTGGCAGAAGAACTGGATCCACCCCCTTTTTCTTTGCGCTGTCCCGGAAACCATCGTTCGGGAGTTATTCGATCGGGTTCGACCTTGTTTACTGATGGCTAGATTATACTTGATCGGTGACGGTTTTGATGAGATCTCGCGGTCGTGATGTATTATATCCGTGACGCGGACGACGGATGTTTATGCAAATTTCTGGTTTCAGGCGATGGACTAGGAAAAAGGTCTTCATCTCTCCCGTTAGAAATTTTGTTGTTCTAATAACGAGTCGTCTGAGATGAATCGTCCAAGTGATTCCTAGTTTTGGAGGAGGAAGTGCTTGCTAATGCGAACCTAACACATTAGAAACAGCTTCTGAAAGACAAGTACTGTTTTCCTCTTCGTATTAGTTCCTCCATAAATAATTTATAATTTTCTCAAAGAATGTTCCACATTAGGATTGGAAAGACTGCAAAATGAAAGTGTTAATTACTCCGCGTAGTTGCGGAGTCCGATGGCGCACTGAGCAGAAGACGTCAGACGGATGATAAACTTTTCATCGTCCTTTGTCCATGGAATGTGTAATCTATTTCGGGGCATGTTCCAGCAGTCGCCTCCATTCGAGAGGGAGGATCGAGAGACGACGCTCTAAAAGAGCTTTAATTAATTCACTTTAATTACTCCGATGTTTAATTAAAAACGCGTCGCTGCGTTCACGAGTTCGCGAAGCTACTGGGAAATTTGTGTGATGCGTGTCGAGGACTCGTCGGATAAGCGTCCCTGATGAAAACACGCGTGTGGTGCTCCAAGGGCGTGCTCTCAAACGAAGGAATTCGGTTCGATGGAGACTTGGGAAGAGGCTGAACAAATAATAAACACAACGCGAGATATAACGAATTTCGCGAGGCCAGTTTCGGATTAATAAACGAAGTTAAAAGTACCAGCTAGTGGAAATATGTATTTACACGGGACGAAGTTCCTCGGAGGGAATGAACGTTTACTTAGATCGGAGCGAAAAATAAATATTAAAAAATGTTTCCGCTTCCACGATTTAATTATTATATTTTTGGAAGAATCTCTGATTGAATCCCAGATTATCTGCATCCCGGTATAATTTTTCAGAAAAATATTACACTGCACGGAATGAGTTTTAAATTGCCTGGCTTGGCAGCAGCCAGCAGAAGAAACCCCTGGAAACCCGTCGGGCAAAACACCCTCCGCAACGCGGAGCGACGTTACCGCGCAAAATCTAATTATATTAATGCTTCCTTCGTTCCGGAAATTCGTAATTGTAACGAAAATACTGTAGTCAAAGCTCTCGCCATTATTTCAATTCCTGGATTAAATGAGATTCCGGCTGCGTGTGTAAACAATAACGGGGGATGCGGTTTGCGGGTGCACTCGAACTGTTTTCTTGCACGAGACGTGGAAGAAACATCAAAGACGTAAAACATACGTCGGATGTATTAATACAGTTCTGTTCTGGGTACGAATATATTCGACTGTTTGTATGAACCAAGAATGAAATGTTAGTGTCATTGTAATTATTATTAGAGTTTCATACTCTACGGTAATTATCCATAGGAAACTGCGACGAGCACATTATAAAATTACTGCCACAAAGAATGATTAACGAAATCTCCATCGCGGGTTAGAATTTCAATGGACAAGAACTCCTAAAACTGATCCACGAGTGATAAAACCGGAACGACCGGCAAGAAGCCGTCGCGAGTGATCGAGATCTCCCATCAGAGCGATTTTCGTCGGTCAGCGTTCTCGGCTTTATCGAAACGGATCGTTCGCTCCGTTCCGCGGCGAGTATCACGGTTAATGCTCGATTCCTGTCTCTCTCCTCCATCCCTTATTTCCCTCTGTTCCGGCTCGTTCCGATTATCCGACGGCGGCGTATCGGCACCGCGGAATCTCTGCCGTGCATATAAGTAGTTTCGGAAGTAGTTATCGGGGATACCGGAGAAAATTATAGATTCGGCGGTGGTCTAACGTGTCCCGTATACCGGCCTCACCGTGTTCCCCTTTTCTTCTCGCAATTCCACCGAACTCCCTGCGGGATCTATTTACGCGTTTCCGCCGCAGGATTATCAAGTTCGCGTAGCCGGGGCCGCAGATGGCCGAGCCTCCGTTCGTCGTGGTCGCCACTTCACGAGGAATTAACGAAGCTTTCAAATGCAAAGCACTTTCCGGCAAACGGTCCGAGGAGATGCGCCTTTGTCTCCCAATGGCGCCATCTCCCTTTGTCTGCTCGCGAGAAGTGCCGCTGCGGATCCACTAATGGGTTCCTTGACTCGGAAAAACTCCTCGAAAATTCATCAAGAGTCAACATCCTCGGACAATGTCAATTCTATGGTCTCGAAAGAATAAATCATATAAGATCCGATATAAAATATGTGGCTATGTATTCAACGATGTTAAATACTTAATAAGAAATAGAAATTACATCGAATGTGATTCCAAGAGAAGAGAAATCATACATTGACATCTTCAATTTAAAAAATTTCCCAACAGTCTTGTATCTCATCTTCTCAATTTTGCTATAAATGCATAAAAAAAACTGTTGAACTGTAGTTTATTAGAATAACGTGTCCACATGAAGACATCTCCAACAAAAATAAGTACGACATTTTCGGGACACGCTGCAGAATAACTAGCACGCTGAAAGTAAACTCCACAAACATAGCGAAATAAAATATGAAAGAACGGCCGAAGTTTACGTCAAAATGTACGCGAAGTTCCAATTTCGTGCAGGAATGGCCACGAACAGAGCGGCCGCATTAAAAAAGAAAAGCCGGGAAAGTTTCCGCCCGATACATCGGGAAAAGCGCGGTACCAACAAGAGACGGAAAAAAAGAGGCAGAGAGCAGCATCGTAACGGAAAAGTTTGTGCTCGCCGGTCCTGAAAAAGAGAAACGTTAAAGGGCCGCGGTTACCATCGGATTGTTAACAATATCGTCGGAACGGCGCGGCGCGGCGCGGCGGTCGTCGGAAAAAATTGCGGCCGAAATTACGGAGGAATCCGACGGCGCCATGGGAAAGACAAGCTCCGGCGAAATTGCCCTATAATTTCTGCCCTTTCCAATGGCGCATCGGCGGGGAAACGCAGACGCATTCCTCGTTGCAAACCGCACGCGTTTTCTCGGAGAATCGCGTGCCGTCGGCATCGTCCACGCGATTCGCGATACCACGGCTCTCTGTCGGCCGCTTTTCCCCCAGGTAAACGCGAAAACAACAACGGAAGAAACGATCGGAGGATAGAAAACGACGAAAATCGCTAAACGAGGACGCGCGCCGCGGAAATCACGGTGGAGCGTTAATTAAAGCGAGCCGGCATTCGAACCGTTTTTCCCACGATCGAGGGATGTTACGGATTTTTCCCGCGACATGGAAAAACTGTATCGGGCATCCTCATCGGTGATCACGCAGAAGAATTTTTTCTTCAAGAATTTCTCTCTTGATCCCAGAATTTTTTAAATAAATTTTTACTTACTTTCAACAGTACAAAAATATTTCCTCTCTCATCTAGAATCGTATGTTTGCAGCAATGATCGAAACTTTTCGTTGAAAAACGCACGTCAACGTTGATACTGGAACTAAATATTTTTTACTGTACAAAGATACTTTTTCGAAGCCGTGTATTTAAATGTCACATTTAGAAACATATTTGAGAGCGCTAACGGAGGAAATGATGGGTGAGCGTTAATTAAAGCGAGCCGGCGAATCGTCACGTTTTTCCCGTGCGGGCCCGAGTCTCGCATCGGATTTTTGTCGCGGCGCGCGGAAAAAACTGTATCGTCCGCGGCGATCTCTGTCGTTGATTGCACGTGCAAAAATATTTTATGGTTTTATTAAATCCCGTTGCCGGTAACCCGCTTCTAATTAGAGGCGTCCGACGACGGTGGCGCCCGGTGTATAAACAGGAAATGCAGATTAACGATCCAGCAGGATCGAACCGATGCGACTCGACGCAAAAACGGTACCCTCGTCGATGGTTAACTGTCCGAAGTGACAAGTTTACAGCTAGAGCACCTACTTTTACCGCGGGATGAACGGAGTCGAACTCCTCCGACACGTCGCATTCCCGTGACGATTTAATGGCGATCGATGGGCCGGTATTCAATCTCGATTATAATTGTTTCGTAGATTATTAAAGCTGCGATGGAAAGTCCCCGGTGGCGCTGACAGTCCGCTCCTCGGAAGAGCATTCGATAATTTTTAACGTTATTTTTAACAAATTGTGTAAGTCACTCTGCAGATTGATGCCTCCACGCGTTCTCTCGGGAACGGACGAAATAATTGCGGGACACCTGTTACGGATGGAGACGTGAAGTGATCAATGTACAGGATGAACAATCACGCATCGTACAGACGTAAACTGTTTTCTTTTAGGACCGTTGAGAACGATTTTAATTTCGAGAGACAGATAAATAAGTCTGTTTTGTCTCGATATGAAAAATAACTGGACGCGTAATTTACATTGTGTTACAGAATGCAGTTTGAATGACATTATTGCATTATTTCAAGAAAGTAAAAATACTGGCGAAAAACGTATCGGCCCTGAGGGGCGGAAATTAAATCGCACTTCTCAGTCCGACATTTCTGCGACTCTCAAAAAAAGAAGGGTAAACATATCTGTACTAGTCCACGCTGCATAAGAATCGTCCAAAGTCAATCAGCTGATTACACGTTGGAGAGCAACGTTCGATATTGACATTTGTCCAGATAGTAGAACAAACTCCCGCTTCCTGTAGCTGTAGCATATCGCCGAGGATAATGAAACGTTGCTGCTAAACAAACGTTTACCCACTGCCGGGGCTTTGTGCGAACTATAATCACCCGTAGTAAGACGCCGGGGGATAAAGCGGCCGACGGGAAATTAGCGGCCAAGATAATTGCGGAAAATGACCGAGCGACTTCTTACAGATAATGAGCAAAATCATTTCAAAAAATGTTTACATGGCAAATACATTGTTAAAAGATATTTAATTTACAAGCCGACGAGTGTTCGAAGCTAAGAAACTCGGAAACTTGAGTTTAACAAAATTCCAAAAATTCGTCTGAGCAGATTGTCCCATCGCGGAAGGGTTAAAAGTCGAGCTTCAACCATGGTCCAGCGACTCGATGCAGACTGTAGCCGAAAAAGTATCTACATATAAAAGCCGTGTCGCCCACTTTAGCCCGCACTCGGCCACACACTCGGTGCTCGAGCTTTAAAACTTCAGGACAAGGGTTCTTAGCTCTGTGAAGGGTGGTGGGCCCTTGGCGAGACCAGGGGAAGGAAACTCGTCCCGCGACCGGCTGGAAATCTCGAGAAACCGTTCGCTCGGATCGAGAGGAGGAACGAGAATAGCTAGCGCGCGCTTTCCGCTCCATTTGATCGACGCCGGCCGCTCGGCGATGCGCGAAAATGCCGGCACGCCGCCCAGAGATTAAAAGCTGCACGGATCGAGTGCAGAACCCATTGTGTTCGATCCCTGTTCAGGATCGAGAGCCTTTCGATGCCGAACGCGCGACAAACGTGGACAGTGCGTCCGCAAACCCGTTGACACGAGTTCTGGATCAAGCTTGATCATTCTGTTCCTACCAGATCTGTTTGGAGATTTGGTACCGATCGATGGACATACTAAAAATTGTCTAAAATTAGAAGTATCATATTTTTAAATCCACTTTAGTGGCTTAACGAGAGTCCTGACTTTTTGTATTTTTAGAACAGTCGCTGAAATCGTATTCTTTCATCATTCCATTCCTACGAGATTTCTTATCGATCAATGGACGTACCAAAAATTATTTAAATAGGATTATATTTAGCTTGAACAGTGTAAAAACATTTGTCAAGTATCATATTTTTAAATCTACATCCTAAGAGAGATTCTCGACCTGAATTTGTATTTTTAGAACAGTCACTGAGAAAAATATGAATATTTTCCACCCTCTGGAGAGAAGAGATCCTCTCAAAACAGGATCAGTGGGAACAGAGGCGAACCGCAGACAGAAGATGTGGATCGCAGGTCGCTATCGCATCGCGGAATCGATTCCCAGCGGATTAGAAAGCACCAACCGAGTGGAACGCCGAGAAAACGGTAATAATAAATCGCCGGTAGGTAAGGTCTTGTTTAGGGGCGCGGTAATTTCTGTAATCTTCACGCTGTGCCACTGCTTGCTAAGTGTTTCTCGCTCGAAGAGGATGCAGCAGCTGTGTCATTCGAAGCGGATCGAGTATCTCGCTAATGGTAGCCTCTTGTGGAAAAATCAGGCATCTCTCGATATCGTAGAATCTTCTGTGGAAAACTGGAATTAACTCACGAGCAATTTTTTTTTCATTTATAGCTGCAATTTAGGAGGAAATGAAACGTTACCACTCCATTCAGTTCATTCGATAAGGGATTGATCGATGTTTGTTAAGAACAGAAATGTTGAACTGACTTTGAGGAATCTACCTTAGATTCTCCTTGAAAGGCCTAATTTGCATTATTCGGCAGCGTAATTTACATTATTCGCAGTGCGACTGCGGCTTAGATTGATCTTTTATCCAGCGCTTCTGACTGCTGAAAAACCCCATCTTTGGATTATCGAAAAATGCGAGGCCGCATCCCGCGCCGTTGCAATCCTGGAACGAGTCCACCCCCTTAATGTTCAATTTTAACGCTCCGATATGTGGGGAGCAGCTTTCGAATCAGCTACAAGCAGCTCGCGAATTTGCACGTTCTGCACTAGATTCCGGCGCACTCTTCTTCCCAACAATAGCATCGAACGAGCGTGCAACTTGCAGGTTCCGAAGCGAAAATTTCGCGCAAAATGGACTACACCGCAATCTGATAGTGGAAGCAAGCCAGCCAAACCCGGCGGCGTGAAAATCCGCTAACTAACTAACTAACTTTCGAAATCCACTGGGTAACAATGAAAGAGGATCCGAGTTTTCAGAGTGTTGGTTGATAGCGGTTGGCCGCGGTCGGCCATAAATTGTGTCCGCTGACAGCCGCACGGTCGCGATAATGAGACTCACGGATCACTGATCAATCATCGGGCAGCGACTCCGGTTAATTAGCCGGCTCTACCGGAGTTTTGGAGCGCCCGTCGATCGCCACAGAGGCGGAAGATGGTGGCCCCGCCCGAGTGAAGTGCGAGGAAAATTATTTAACAGACTTGGTCCTGTTTAATCGATTCGTCGCGTAAGGCCGTGCGACGGCAAAGAACGACGCACACGGTTATGGGAAGCAACGCGACGCCGCGTCACGCTGCTGTCACCTATATTTCACTGTCAGTGGAGGCGCATGACAGGCCACCGGGGCGAATTATTCCGCGGGATTAAGGCGGACAAACGGTGCGACATGCGAGCGACGCCGTAATTGGATATACTCGGATCGCTTGGGAGCTAATCAGAATTAGTCGCTTTGACTGCGGGAGACCTCGGGTACCCCGCGCGCCCTGAACAAATCGGGTCCCGTGGACGTGTTTGCGACGAGCTTCCGGCTTCCACGGGACACCATAAAGAGTCTCGTTTTCTGCTTCCTCGCCGGCACTCGTTAAATTAATTTCCTTCGTTTCCGGGCGCGACACGCGGCCTGTTACGTGCACGCACGGTGCATTAGCCGGGGGTTGCCCCCCTGCAAATTTTTCTTTACAACGTTTCAATAATGCACAGTAGAACCTCGTACTCTCGACGCATCCCTTCCTCTACCACTTTTTGTTTGTTCCAAATGTTGTAATAAAAGTACACTGAGTAAGAAACTTAGACAAACTATACATATATAAGGGTATACCAGGTGGATACCCAGGCGCCTGGTTATCGACATAAGCAGCACATTCAACTGTAAACACTGAGGTATTTTTCTCAATGCTCATGTTACAGTGAGCATTGAGGTCTGGACTAATTATAAATATCATCAATTTATTTCTTGAAATAATTATAAGATGTTTGACGCTTTCAGTGTGCGTTCGGAAAAATAGTGTCAGCCTGTGGTTAGCAGTGTAAATAGCCTCGTAGGGGTTTGGATTTCGCAATGATACTGTTGTGTGTCGCGAGATGGATCACTGTGAAAGTGTATCCTGCTCGTATTCTGGATCAATAGCGGCCGGACAGAGATGTTAATTCATTGGTCGAATGGCTGACATGTTTGGAGCGATGTTGCACTATGTAGGTGCACCAGTAGTAAGTCCATTATGCTTTGTTGAATTCAATATTCAGCTCCGGTGAAATCTGTATGCTAAGATTACTAGCCTTTGTACTCTTTTTAACCTTTATACGTTGGTATCTAATCGATTACTAAACATATAAGTATTGTACGGGTTATTATATCAATTTCGTACCCATGAAATTTAAAAAATCATAGAGAATGGAAATATTCTAGGTCGAAGTAATTAAAAAGGGTCTTGGGTCTATACATTTTTCCCCCTGCCGCTTATATCCGTAGTTGTAAGGAAAAATTTATGCATTAATTGAGCTTTAGAGTATAGGATTTACGTATTTTCTAGAAAGGCTCAGAAAAATAATGCAATTTAACCGATGTTCCACGTCAAAGAATTAGTGATCAAACAGCAATATCTCGAAAGTGGAGCTATGTGACATGCGGCGTTCTTCCTTACAACTAAAGATATCCTCGTCACAATGTTCAGCCTCTATATTACTCGCGGAACAGGATCGGTGGCGAACGATAAACGCGAAACATAACTCCGCGAGAAAAAGGTTTCAGGTAGCCCGGGCGGGAACCGGGCGCGAAGTCGCGCGTTCAGAAATCCGTGGAAGGAATGCGGCGGCTCGATAATTACTCGGCGAAGTTTCCGCATCGATTACCATCGACGGCTGTTTAATTTACACGAAATCGACTTCGCGTTCTCGCGGAACGCGCGTGGCCTTTCCGTTTCGTTCCGAGCCGATACCTTAATCTCCGATCGGTCGAGACAAGAAAGAGAGGGGGGTCGAAGAAAGAAATCGAATCCGACACGAAGATCTCTTTATCTGGACCGATGATCGGGGTCATTACCGATCGATGAACGCGAACCATACCGAGATCCTGGTGGGGGTGATTCCGTGGACGGAATCGCGATAACAAAGACCACCGCGAGCCGTGATTCAATAAAGATCAATCTGTCGCTCGCTAATCGAATTTGCTTTTGAATCGGCGAGGAAAAGGGACGCCTTCTACACCTATCCTTCTCGTGCCAAGTTAAGGACACGATCAAAAGGCTCGCGTCCCACGGACGTCGGAATTCAATTCGCAGACATTGGCAGCCGCCCCGGCCTCTTTCGCGGCTGGAATTTTATTTGGGTTATCGGTCGATTATTGTGCGCCGAGAGATGGTGGCTCGCGATCATGCTCGCTCAGGCGATACGTCGAACGAGAGACTTTCTGCCGGGAGGGATGTCTTTGTACCGCGGAAATACTGTCTAATGGGATAATACGAGAATCGTGTTCCAACGAGGTGTAATTCTTCGAGGGTTTGCTCGAGCGTGTGACCCGGCGCCGACAAGGGGACGTGAAGCATCCGGTTCCAATTTGGATGAAACCTTGCCGGTTTTTTAGGACGACCAGATACGGCAGATGAGTGCTCTTTCAATTTTTCTTTCGCGCAGGATGTTCCGAAACAATTGACCTACTTGAAAGAAGACGCGGCTACAGATGGGGCAAAAGCGGGCCTGCAGTTACTAGAGCTATGGCTGAATCTCAAAATGGATCTTCGAGTGTCACTTAACCTGTTTCCTCCGCGGATTTCGAAAGTGTTGTTCCCGCTAAGCTCCAAACGAAATCTGATCTCTTTGTTAATGTTAAATGTCAAACGTTTCTTCTGCAGGTTTCCAGAGTGTTGTTCTTTGTTAATGTTAACCCCTTGTTGTATTCTAACGAGTCACGCTCGTCGTGAAGATTTTAAACGAAGTCTAACAATTCAAGTCTTCATTCAAATAAATGTAGCCATACAAAAAGTATCTAAAGACGTTTTAATCAATGTAACTGGAAAGAAAATGATACGGCAAGGGGTTAAATGTCAAATGTTTCTTCCACAGCTTGCTTCATGCTCTTTGTTAATGTTAAATGTTTACTTGAATATTATTTTCAAGGACATTCATGGTTCATTGGTATTATTTCAGAACTGTACGATGTTACGGTGGAAGTCGAGACGAGTTCAACGGCCTACTTTGCGAAGACTATGAAATGACCTTGGAGATCAGAGCAATCTTTTCATCCATTGAATAATCATATGGTTAGATGTATAATTGAAGACAGAATTTTAAGACAGCAGCAGATGTGTGCCTCTAGTTTGTTCATAATTGATGGGTATAGCTTAGTGTCTTGAGAAACCAAATTACACGCATTCATGCTTCCGTTGATCGAACCTGGATCCGTAGTAACTTCAAGGTCGCAACAGTCGAGGTTGATACACTCGTGTTAACAATGTTGCATTAAGTTGTATCCAAAAATAATTTGGCTGTTATCGTTACCGACATAATGATGGGAGCAAAAAGGGCCGCAAGATGTTTTCACGGAAATCTGAAAGGATTCGCGTACATCCAAAGAGTCCTGCAAACTTGAAAACCCTGCGAAAAGATGCCAGTTGCCAGAAACTTCTCGAAATTCCTCCGGTCCGTAGGAGAACGTTAATGCGGCATGATTTATCGAGCGATTGTGCGTGTCGGGGCCAGGTCTCGTAAATATTCTCGGCACCGGGGATCGTCGTCGTCGTCGTCGTCGTCGTCGTCTGACGTCGGTAACCGAATCGAGATCTCGAGATACGGGAGAAAGTTACGAGTCAAAGGGCAGATATCCGGGGGGATGTCGGGACGAGCATCCAAGCGGTTCGAGCTCTTGTTCGTAGGTTTCCGCGGCGCGTTTCCAAGAGATTCGGGGCCCATCGATCATACGTTTTGTAAGCGCAGCGATATCCTGCGCTTCGCGGCTCATTTTTCACGGGTCCTTCCTTCTTCGTGCCTTCTCCCTACGAAACTCTTAAGCAACGCCGTGACAAGCTCGTTAGCCGACGAAGCCGACTTCTGTCCCATCTTTCTCTCTTTCTCACCTTTTGAACCGTCACCGTACCTGATGTGCAACCTCTCACGTTCTTTTTCCACCCTGAATAAAGCTCCGAACCGCCAAACGTCCGCTGACGAAACTCGCGAACTTCTGGGATCGAACAGACATCGATAACAACGCGAAATGTCCGATTTTAAAATGCAATTCTTACGAAGCACTTCGATCAATATTTCTGACCATAATTATGAAAGTGGTCCAAGTCAAAATTTAAAAAAAAAATGAGTTTATCAGTTATTTTACATCGTGTAATTTTTACGATATTGTCAAAAATGAACCGTTACATAGTGTGCAATTTTTAAAAAAATCCATAGCGATTTCGCAGTCATTTGTGCCCAGGGAATAAGAGTGCTGGATTAGCGTCCAGATTAGAACTTCCGAAAGGAACAAATTGGGATTTAGCAAAGGGCTTGCTGAAACTGATGAACGAACAGCAGACACGGTATGTGAACGACCTATACACGGGTTAGGGGTTAGAAGTTCGTAACCGCTTGTAATAACCAAACTGCTCAGACTCTTAGGCACAAGACATTTAAGACATCGTTGAACGCTAAGCATTATTAAGGATTCACGAGGTTCCTCTTTATTAATTAGAATTACCACCAACTTTGCAGACCTCTCGAAATTCATAAGAAAAAGTATTTTTCTGTAATACTTGTCCAATTATGACGTTTGGAATTATTTAAAACGCCTAAATAAGATGGGATCTTTTGAAGTTGTCAAATTACGAAGATATCAAAGTTTCAGATAATAGAGGTGATTCTAGTCTCGTTATCTCGCCGATCAAATTAGCGACATCCATTCGAATCGTAGCTGATTGCGTCCCTTCGCTACGCCCGCTGAATGTAAAAAGACAGGGAAAGTTTTTATTAGAGTTCGAGCCGGCCATCTTTCTTCTTTCCAGGCAGAGGAAGCCGAGTCTTCTTTTTCCAGGGCGCGTTTCTTCACAATCACACTTCAGCCCGTTCTTTCGATAAGGCGAAATTCGTACCGAGGCCGGGCCACTCTCCAAATGGGCCAATTAATTATTCCGTTCGACTGTCGCCCGATGTTTTCGCTCGCGGAATAAGGGAACGACAGCCTTTGAGACGCTCCTCCCTCGTTACAGACCCAGTCCCCAATAAGCTTCTCGCTTCAATCGTGGAAACTTAGTTCTTATAACTAAACTGCGGATGTTTATGCAATTTGCAATTTTTCATAAATTCTAAGTGTCTTACATAAATGTAAGATTAGGATTTAGCATGTACCGTTCATATATTAATTTTACTTTGTATAACGATATATACTTCATTATTAATCGTAAAATGTTATAATAATGTACGCTATGTAAACTAAATATGGTTTACGGCATCGATAAATAAACAAATATTTTATTTATACGCGAGCAGAAATCCTCGACGGAAATGTTCGTTGAAAATGCTCGCTATTGATCGATAAACTATTTCGATTTATTTTTTTATGTAGAAGCACCGCGCCTTCCGGTTGAATGCAAAATCCAATACAATATTTATTATCCTTTTAATGTTTCACCGTAAACACGAAATATATTGTTATATTTACCCTGAACTCGCCTAGTCTAGAGTAGGTATCACAGCGGCGCACTCACCTGCAATCAAAATAAAATTTTTAATTAGGTATATTCGTTCCGCCATCCGTATAATTATTCTCAGTATATATAATATTTATAAAATTGTAGCTACGTAGGAAATTAAATCTTCAGAGGTACGAAACGCGAGTATAACGATACAAAACTAACGTTGCAGAATGAAAAACCAGCTATTTACATTTAATTAGTACTGAAAAGTTCATTTCAATTAAATCAGTTTATTAAAAACCTTTCGACACGCCATTTGCACCATCCACCCGCGAAATTAAACACATCTAATTAATTACTCTAAAAATTGTTATTTCATATCCTCTCTCGGTACGTTCAAATAGTGAGGTAAATCATAAATAATGTGTTCCCGAAAAATCCTGATGGGGAAAGGGATTCCCCGGGCCTTGGTTCCGCGGCACAATGTGTCCGACGAAAAATGAAATGATACGGTGCCGTGCCTTTGTGCGCGTCTCGGATCAACTCGGTCGAGAGTCTCCTTAATCTGTCTTTGATGTATCAGCGAGGAAATTCCGGGCTCGCGGTAAATAAGACGGCAAACTTATTTCTTGTCTGGCGGCGTTGCCGGCCTCTTTAGTCCCGTGGAGGCAGTAAACCGATAGAGAGTAGAAGGAATTGAGAGCCCGTCGAAAGGGTTCAAAGGAAAGTAGGACAGAGCGGGGTTGCGGATCACCGAAGATTCCCCGTGCAGCGTCAAAATTACTGGCCGAAAACCCGTCGAGACGTTCAGGGCAGGGTTTCAGACCGTCTTACGGGGTTCTTGTTTTCTTCTTAAGGTAACTCTTCCTCCTTGGGCCGCGTGTTTCGCGGAGGCAATCGAGTCAAAGATTAAAGGAGGGTGGCTTGAAGAAGAGACGGAGGGGAGGAGAGTCTTTTTCAAGGTATTAAATCGACTCGCGCGCACGGATCGAAAGCTCGTTTGACTAATGCTCGGGGAATCCTCGCGATTTTCCCCTTAGCCAGCCGCTGCGCGCCGGTTGGATCCAAGACCGTTTCCCCATTCACGTGAAATAAATGAAGTTCCCTGCAAAGGGATAGAGAGCTGTTCCCTCCGCATCCTTCGGTCCCAGCGATTCAGCCGCATAAATACGATGGAAGAGGCAGCGGACCGAGTCTATTCGTCTTTTTAAAGCGGGAAGAAAGAGTCCGGTAATCGAGGCGACATTATTCACCGTCTAATCGATAGACCCTCTTGCTGGAACTCTCCTCTTCCCGGAGCCACGAAATTGTTTCCATCAACTCTCCTTTCACCGTTCTCGTCGGTAGCAGCTCCTTCGAGAACGTGCATACGTTTCCCGTTTGTTTTTATCGAGTTTCTTGAATACACGCGGACGAGGAACGACCAGGGAGAAACTCGAGGGATGCCGGCCGATAGAAAAGGCTCAAAGGAAAGTGGGACGGCTTGTCGCGGTTTATCGGCGGATACCACCGTCGAATCCCGGCTGGCAAACTGATGGGACCCGCTGCGAGATCACACGGCTTCGTGGAACTCGTTTAGCTAAGCAACCACTGGCCAGCTGGACTTCGGATTGGGACTCGTCCAATTTACACGACGATCCGAGCCGTGCGGTCGCATCCTCGCGAGGATTTGATTAACGGAAGACGCGCTAATCGGCCCGCTTGCGATCCAACGCCTCGCAAGCCGGTTGCTCGCCTTTGGCGACTTTGCTGCGGGTCTGGCTCATCATGTCCTGGAGTCTAACTTCTGTCGAAGGCACTCGAATCTTCACTCAATCGCTCAAAATCTTCCAAGAGCTCAAGAATGATGACGAATCCCATTTTTGCACTTTCACCAGCAAGCTACTTAGCTCTCACGAACGTTCAGTCTAAACAGGGAACATTCCCTTACTCCCTTTAGCTTTTAAATTTGATTTCAGGGGTTTCCAACGGGCAGCAGGGTGGACCCGCAATTTAATTACGCCGTGCCTTTATCACGCAGTTATTCCTCGCAACGAGACTGTTTTACAGACAGTTGGATCGCGCGGAGTAGAGAGGCGTCCAGTTCAAACGGGAGCGGGCAGTTACAATGCGCTCATCGTTTCCCAACGATCGCCGGAGCGGCAAAACAAAAGCGGAGTGGAGGAAAAATAAAAAAAAAAAAAGAAAGAAAAACCCGGAGCCGGACAAAAAGGTAAATGAAACAGCGTGCCAGGCCGAATGAAATAACCGAGCGATCGGAACGCGCGGAATCGTCACGGACCACTTAGCGATGCGGAAAAATGTTTGCGACGCGCGGCCGTTCGGTTTTATTTTCGCGCGAGCGGAATACCGGCCAATTAGAAGCGGGATACGTTGTATCGAGTGAGAATAATTATGTTTGACGAGTTCGTTTGACTTTTTATACCCGACGCGCTAGTTTTTCCACGGCTACACCTCCGGCTCACTTTTCTCTCTTTTCCGTCTTGGTTGACCCTCCGACGCAGCCGGCGCTTCTTTATGGGACGTCGTAAAAGAGACACGTTCATTCACTCACCGCGGGGTCTACTTTACGCCTCCCTTAATTTTAGTACCGCTCGTACGACATCCGCACGCTGCGACGTCGCCCGGATTGTCAACTTCGAGTCTCGCCCCGTGTGCGTTCATTGATAACGACGCGGCCGTAAGTGCCGATCAAACCACTGCGCTTCAGATAGCAGCCCCTGTAGCCGATGAATTATGAATCGTTAAAACGGGAGATAATCTCATGCTTCGGGGACATTGTTGTCCGAGGCTGCTCCGTTCGAAGAGGATCTCTGACTGTTCGCATTCGCGACATCCGCGAGCTGCGACGTCAACTTTCGAGCTTGGCTTGCGTACGTTGATAACGACGTACTCCTAAGAGACAATCAAACCACTGTACTTTAGATACGATCCCCGTGTAGCTGATGAATTACGAATCCTTAAACGAGAATCTCCGAACAATGTGCACGGGAGTAATTTGCAATTCTTCATTTCGGAAATGTTGTGACTTAACTGTCGCTTAACATTGTTAGAAAGAGTTCTGGAAGAGGCTACAGGAGTCTTCGAATTCTCAGAGAAGCGTGAATTACTTGAGAAAAGCCTGAGGATACCCAAAGGAGTCCATAGAAGCTTAGAAGAGCACAAGGAGTTCTAGAGGCGCTCTACGGACGGTGGAAGTGACGAGGACACTTGGAAGAGCCGAGGAGCTCTATGAACTTTCATTAAAGGACTCCCGAGGAAGTCGAGAGGACCACAAAACAGCTAAGGATTTCCAGGGAAGCTGGGTTTTATAAAAACACAAAAAGATTTCTAGAGGTAAATGGTTGCAGGACACCGTGGAAGCTTAGAAGAGCGTCAGGACTTTCTTAAAGGCTCTAGCTACGCTGAAATCGCCCAAGAAATCGATAAGGTTGTCCAGGAAACCCAAGGACATTCGGTAAACATGTCAGATCTTCTCCAGAAATCGAAAGGATCTGAAAAGCTCGAGGATCTGAGTGAAGATAGATCTCAGGACAGCTTAATGGATTTCAGAGGAACTCCAAACTTCCCAGGGGCGGCTAGTGCTTTCGGAAAAGCTCGGGGTCATCCCGAAAATTCCTAGAAACCCCAGAAACAGTGAAGAATATAGCTGAAGCTGTTTCTGAAGGACACCGTAGGATACCCGAAATCGACGAAAGACGGTTAAAGGAGCCAAGTAGCTCCCAGGGAAGCTCGAGGACTTGAGGGAAGCACAAGGATGCCCTAAGGAGCTTCAGGGCTCCAAGAGGAGCCGCGAGGGTTCTTGGCGAGTCCATGAAACTCCAAGAGAGCTTTAGCCAGCAGCTTGATCCTGAAGATCATAAACATCTTACGAGCTTGGTTCTCGCGATCGGACTTGTTTATATTAATTTCTGCCTTTGTAGCGCAAGTGGTCAGACAGTAATTCATTGATATCTTCTCTTAACAATTTTAATGGGTTGCAAATAATGAACCAGTAATATTGAATTACATATCTTCTCATTTTTCTCGTGCATGTATGAAAATAGCAGTCAGATTATGACTAGACCGCCAATCTTTGTGCAAAATAAAAATGTTTAGCATTTTTACGCCGGCACTTAACGACTTCGTCACATTAAAAGTAATATTACGACATTCTTGAAATCTTATATCCTTTACCGTTTTATATTTCGCCCAACCAATTTTTTCATAAATTCATGAAGATCCGCAGTCTAATTATGACAAACCACTGATAACGCTATTCTGTCGACTGCGTCAGTGCAGTCCGTTAGCCGCGTGTCGAAGCGCAAGGCAGTTTAATTGGATTTCGGATTCTACGTTCCGCCGACCAATCATTCCGACCGGAGGATAATGATTTTTCGGGAACGGGATTCTATAAAAATCAATCATTTCTCATCGAGCATATCCTCGGTATCGGCTCTGATGGATTGCACTCGAGAGTATCGTATATTACGCCGGCAACGAGCGCGTGCACTCGAACAACGGTTCGGTATCGATTCGTCCGCCGCCAATTGTGTTTTCTTGGTGATTGTGAATTCCATGCTCTTGATCATCGCGCGATTAAAAACCGTCCGCGCAGCCGGGCCGGCTCGCTGACAAAATTCGGCCGTCTGTTCCGGATAATTAAAATCGATCGTTTAATTTCCGATCGACCGCGAACAAAACCGACGATTTAACGCCCGCTTGGCATTACCATTTCAGATTCCCGCGTGCCCGCGAAAAAGATCGCACACAAGCGCGCGCGCGCCCGCGCGAGCACCAACGGGAGATTGCACAATCGGGGGTGGAAATACCTGTGTTCGGGATCAACAATTTCGGTAAAAAATCACCGAGCAGATGCGATTCGCCGGATGATAACGGCTCTAGCAGCAGCCGCCGCCGCCGCCGCCCGCCGAGGCAATAATTTCTTCATCAAAATTCGACGATATAATTCGCGCTGCGTGCCCGTCTGCACAACAATTGGCCCCCTTCAAAACCAGAATGCAGCACGGCGCCGAGGTCGCCGATCATTTCCATGTTCCATCATCCAATGCCGCACCCCCGGCCGTTCTGTCTGAAAATCAGCTGGGACGAACTAGTAAATTCGAAGTCTATTCCCAGTGCTGGCGAACCATACTGCATTGCCATAGCGATGCTCTTTGAGCGATCCTGTGGACGCAATTAATGCGAAAGCGGCGGTGGAAAGGGGCAAACATGGAATTCTATGATTCCGTATGTTGTTATTAGAACTTCCTACAAGAAGGAGAAAATTTATATCTGTTGTACGCCTGTGTATCTTCCAGTTGCTGCATTAAAAAATGGAAAATGTTGTAACAATCTTTACAATATAAATTCTTCTGTCCTCTTTAACGGTAAAAAATCTCGAAACACAGAAGGCGAAAGGTGCACGAATGTGTTTCTATCCCGGAAATCCTTCGGGATTAATTGCTACATATAAATTAGTGGCGTACTTCCAGAAGTTCCCAGGTCTACTGATAATCATTTGTACTCTATAACATTTGATCGATCAGTATGTTTGAAACTAAAGACGCGGTGTTACGAAAAGAAGTGTAGATAGGGAGAGCATAAAAATACTTTCCCCCGAGACAAGCATGGCGCCAGTACAGCGTGAAAATTATACCTATCATAATGTCGGCAGCAGGCGTCATTCAGAATATATTACACAACAATCTACACACAATAGACCCACCACCTCACATACAGGTACGTCAGTCTGCAAAGATTGATTATTCTGGATACATGTTCATTCACACGAAACTTCCTCGACTTACAGTAAACGGGATAGATGCTTGACTAATGCAGGCCCGCGTCTGCCTTAGGCACCGGAACGAAACCGAGAAACGTGTCGTAATAACATAGCTTGATAAACTGAGAATAATTAATGAACCGGGGATAGAAACCTAATGTCTCATTAAAACCGACTGGTGATCGCGAGGTCGGACCACTCGAGCCTACACGCACAATTAACGTGTTCTACTATTTGATTTGCATTGCGCATAATAAATCACACGAGCCATGAGCCATTTTTAACCCTTTCTGTTCTAGAATATTTCCATTCTATATGATTTTCTTCATTTTCTGCATATTAAACCGATGCAATTTACTCGTGCAATAGTAAAATTTCAATTGATCGAACCAGTGCGCCGATAGCATTAATACATGTTTTATTAATACTAAAATGTTTAGTAATTTATTTGATATAAAATAATTTATAACAACGTAACAATTATTTTACATTACTGATATAGCGTGCGAAGGGTTAATAAGACTTTCGGGACCACTTTCTCGATTTTCGCGGATCACTCAAGGAGTCTTCGACTGATCTTATTAAAATTACCATTGTCTCCTCGTTACTCAAAAATTGACCCAAATCGATTTTTAACAGACGACCCAGCCAAACTGGGGTCATAGTCTGCCGGCGACAGGCGGGGAGAGGGGGTGAAATCCTCGAAACGAAAAGGCTTGGCAGCACGGCTGGTCTACATCGGTGACAATCGAAATTGGCGAAGCTGTAACACGGCCGACTTTGTACGCTCGATCGAGATCCAATTAACCGGTAAGCCTGTTAGGCTAAGCGTTCGGCTAGCGCGCGACCGCTGCGAACAATTCCCCGGTGTCTGATCGTGCGAGCTTTTCGCGTCTGATGCCTGGATTATCGTCCTCCTCCTACCAGATCACTTTCAGGCGAATAATACGATCTATCGATCCGCGGCCAGGCCGGCTCGAATTTGCCCGCTTTGCTCGCTCGCTCGCTCTCGACAGCAGCGCCGGAACCATTCTCGATTTGGACTTCCGATTGCGGGTTCGCTTTTCGCCGCGCAGCCATAAAATCCTGCAAACGCCGAACGAATCGGCCTCCGATGAATATTCAGGGAAACAAAGGGAGCCGGGTAATCCGGATTCCCTGTCGAGTCTATTGCGGTTCTCTCCTACCGATTGTTGTCGGAAGAAATTTATTCTAATTGACCGAGAGCAGAGAGAGAGTTTGGCTTTTTACTCACCGAAAGACTTTGAGGGAATACATAATCTTTTGACAGCAGTGCCGCGAAATTTGTTAGAAATTCTGTGTGCTGTATTTCAATTGCATATTTTCCACAGTTCGACACTGCGTCCCGTCGTGCAAGACTCCGGTTGAATTAATGCTGCCAGGGTTTATGCTGTTAATTTGTTATACAGTCCCTGCTTTTGCATTCCAGAGGCTAACTGTCTATCGTGACGGATCGCACTGGAATAAATTGCTCTGCGAATTCTCGCATAAATAAAAATGATCTCCACGTTTCTCTTTGTTGTTACGCGACTGAACTTTTTCAGAAAGCATCGTAGTTATAACCCCATGTTTCTGGACTGGATACCAAAATTTGAGACTACAATTCTACAATCTTTTTCTTGCAACTTCTACAATTTTGTCACTGGTCTCAAATATTTTTTACGGGTCTCAATATTTTTCTGTAAGTTCTCCATTTTTTCCCGGAATGTCAAAACCTTCTTTAGTAGGCTCCACCATTTTTTTCAAGGGCCTTAATATTTTTTAGTAGATTCTACGAACTTTTCTCTCGGGTCCTAAAACATTTTCGCAGATCCTGCAATGGTCTAGCAGTAAAACGTGAGACACTTCGTTTCTAGAATTCTGCAATTTTTCTCGGACCTTTTTAGTAGCAGCTGCAATTTTTGTCTTGAGTGTTAACATTTTCTGTCGAGCATCATTTTCCCCACATTTTATTAACACATTTCCGTAGATCTCATAATTACTTTATAAACTTTTTAGAGTATTTTACTTTGCAACCCTCTCCAGAAATGAACACCACAAAACCGTGACAAATTCTACGATCTTTTTAAATAAACAACTAAATACCTCAAAACCGTGACAAAGGAAGCTCGTAGCTTTCGGAACGATGGCTAAACAATTTTCGGCAACAACACGCGACTAAACGGATCGCCGAAGTTACATGCGGCTGTCGGCCGGTGCTCTAACGAAACTCCGCGAAATGCAGCGTCGGAATAAACAAGCGTGGGCAAATAGAGGATCGTGGTTGACAGCCGTGAAACGAGAGAAACGATTTAACAGAGACGTAAGGAGCGGTAGCGGCCACGAGAACACGACTCGAGAAGAGGGTGAAATAGAATCGCGGGGAAAGAAGGAACGGGAGAGAAAGAATGACAGCGTGTGTGCCATCTGGTCCCGTGCGCACCGTCTAATTTCGCGGTGGCCAGTTTTACGACAAGCAAGTTTTGTAATACCGCTCGGCTACGTGTCCCGCGCTCGCGAGCCGAGTCTTGATTGCGTCGCTGAGTCATTGACAGTGCCGGAAATTTATGGACCGGCGAACGATGAAATTTTTCTCCCCCTCGAGCTCACCCCCGACGGATAAGCGGGTCACTTCTGTCCATTAATCCGTTTTCGCGGCGCACCGGTTTTATACCGCTGCAAGATTTACAACGCATTCAATTGTCCATTGAAGGCGGCGCTGGCGACGCACTGAAAGTCCAAATCGACTTTTATGCGTTCCCCTGCCGACCACAGGGAATACCGGGGACGTTCATTGTTATTGCTGCTTGTTAATAAACATTGGCACGTTCCGCTTTCCGAGACTGGTTCCCCAAGATTTGTCGTGATCGACGCTTCAATTTCACGAGCAAGCAATTAGGAGAAACATGTCAAACGTCAGAACTTTTCCAATACAGTAGTACCTCGGTAATTGCACTCTCGATAGCCGCGTGTGAATCGTGACGGGCGAAATTTCATACGGTTGATTGGTTACCTCCAGCTCACAGCCCTGTTTCGAACTTGCAACTAGCGAGGTTCTACTGTAAATATTAACATGATTGTTGATACAAATTCTTTTGTTGGGGCTAGCCTGAGGATCTTCATATAAAATTAACATTTCGTACCTTTTGAACCAGTGGAATTTTGTTACGAATGCGTAAAATGGACACTCCATTTGTGGAAATTGGTAAAGAAGTCACTTGTCGTTTGTTACAACAGGAACACGGTTTTGTTGTAGAGAGTAGTGGAAAAGGTGGACGGTTTTCAGATGAATGCGTAAATGAGATTTTCATTGTAACGAGAAATGTTACCACGAAAATGACTACATAAATGTTTGCCATTGCTGATTACATGTAATTTCATTATTTTTGGAAATTGTGTCTCATAAACGGTGACCACCGTTTTAATCTTGATTACAATCTACGCGGCCATATTTTTTGCTAACGATTGTGTTTAATTTCGAATCAAATCTAAAATGCAATTGAAATGTCTATTTCAAAAATGAAAACTTCAAATGTGTTGCAATTGTTTATTTAAAAAAAAATGTAACAAGTTTTCAACCTGCATAAAGATCCGCAGTATAATAATTAGTCACGACACGTCTAACAAATTAGAAGAATTGTTTGGACACGTTTGAGCGTAACTTTTGAAGCAGTATGACCAGCAGAAATGCAAAATCAGCCAAAATGGACTTCACGGTGAATCAGCAAGAATTTCCATCGCGTGCGGCAGGATTTGCAGTAAAATTGCTATAGAAATGTGCCAGTATAATACGTTGAGATGGTCAAAGGGTAATTTTCATGCTGCTTCCGCATTTTTCTGGCGTTTAGAAGCGAACAAAGGAGCGCCGTGACGCTTCGAGCGTTCGGATTAATTTCGGTAATTTTATTCCGTTTTATTTTCACCGTAATTAATGATAGTGCTGTTATGTACCGAGCACACTAGGGGCTCATGATACTTTCAAATCAGGTGTTGCCTCGCGCCGCGCCAAAGCTTGCGAGGAATTTATTCGATGCACGCCGGGACGATTACGGGGCTGCTATGTAACAAAATTTAGAAAATCTTTTTAACAAATTACAAATAGCTGTGTTCACTTCATTCCTGTTGAGTTAAAGCTAAGATTTCGCGATTGACCAATAGGCTGCAGATTAAATGGATTGTCGTCGCAATGGAAACTCGCAGACTCTGAATTTTATTGTTCCCTGCCCCCGTATATTTATTATGTCACGGACCACTGTAATTCTGTAACGAATCGACGTTTGCTATCCGCTCTATTCCGCCAGGCTGGCCATGAATCACGTCGGGATTCGCAACGGTCTCACCCGGAAACGTATTGCTCGCTCTTTTTTCCCGTAATATACAGGGTGTTAAGATAATAAATATCGGCGAACAATCGGCTGGCTCGAATTCGGGGTCGGGAAACTACCCTATACAATAATAAATTCGACGATAATTATATACAGGGTGAGTCACCTAACGTTGTCACCTCAAACATCTTTGTTGTTTTTAGCATCATTTCCGTTGAAAAATCAACGTCTGGCTTATTTCTGGAGGTATTCCACTAATTTAATTTTAGCACTTAATCCTGGAGGATTTCCGGGATAAGAACACATTAGTGCACCCCTTTGGGCTCAGCGACTACCTGTGTACCAAATTTCAGCTTTCTATGTTCTCTGTGTTTCGAGATTTTTTTACCATTACAGACAACCGACGAACTGACAATTATATACATAGATATACATATATATGGATTATATAAATTATATTCTAAAATCAAATTCGGTGAAGTATTTCTCGAAAATTTACACGGAACACTGGCGAAACGATGGTAGAGAATTCTGAAACGCCATAGGTCTCGGGGACACAATCTGCGGGGCAGAGAGATCTCTATGCAAATTCACTTTCTTGAGGGTTGATTTATGAGAGCGGTGATTAAACTGCGGAAATTTAGACAGTATCTGCAGTATCACGGACCGGCAAGTTAAAAATAAGGTGGGACAGTATTAACGTCCATTAATCGTCTAGTAATCTGGACATATTTTTCAACGTAACCATATCTATCATAAAATGCCATCCTCCACCTTTAAACCACGTCCACAGAAGTTCGAAAGTTCCGACGGGGATGCATTAGAATGTATCTAGAGAGTTCGCTTAAAATTGCTGATTTTATTTGCACAAGTATCGGGAGAGTGTAGAACCATAATCGTATCGTACCGAAATGATTAAACTTGTTAAGAGGGGACATAAATTTGCAGATAACTCTCGTCCACAGCGCCGAGCGGGGAGACCGTGCATTTTGCACAGGGATCCGCAGTCTATTCGTCACTTATCTCGTCGGGCAGATTGCAGATCGGTAAGTGGCGATGAAAAAAGCTATAACGTTAGGCTAGTTGTCGGCGGGGGTTGCGATATGGGTTACCGCGGGACGATGGGCGTCACTGCGGCAAGATTATTTGCATGGAAAGAGCTTGTTACCGAGCGTGTAATTTTGCGAAAGTTTTATCGAGGGCTCTGCCGGGGGATGAAGCTCGTCTACGCGAGTTCCAACCCCTGCACCTCCCCGCTGCCGCGATAATAATGTTGCCGGCATACGACAGTCGCGATGCAATTAAACGGAGACGAGAACGTTTCCCTCTTGGCTGTCCGCGACGCAGCCATTAAACATTTTCTTTTTCGCCAGCTGACGCCCTCGCTTCTCCAAACGAAGACGCGTCCGCGCGACTACGTGACCGTCTCTGTTATTTTCTACGCGAAGAAACGGGCCCGGCACTTTGTCAACAGTAGTTTCTTCTGACCACCCACGGAACAGAGATTCTTCAGTTAATTTCTGTTAATTCCACGAAAAAATGCGAGTTACTTCAGGTGGCTGCAGCTGGCCACCGACACGCCGAAAGGAGTTCTTGTTCCTGGAATTGTTTCCAGGGTTTCGGCGTTTTCCTTGGTCCTCTGCTGGGCTCTTGTTGCTCCGGGAAACGTATTGTTCTCGATTGTGCCTCCGCTAGAGAGAAAATACACGGGACAATGCCAGGATTTCGGGAGTTTCAGTAGCTCTCTAGGACCGAAGCTTGATTCTCGCTGCGAGAATAATCAGAAACGTCCGCCATAATAAAACGCTGATAGTATCGTAACGTTTCCATCTTTAGAAAATCATCTCTCTTTCGAACTGGGGCTTGTGTCGCTTCAGCTGCATTAGATGGAGTCCTTCGGCAAGTATACATATGTATGCTGTTGCGGGCTAATATTAATAAATTGTATAATAATTCTCTATACTTCTACAATAATTCTTTTTATTTTTGTCCCACTTTGAGACGTCACATTCACTTCGAACTCCGTTCACGCGTTCGGTAACTCGATTGCCAGAGGAAACGTTCGGAGCGAGGACTTGCGAAACAGGAGGAGGGTATTTTTATTGGCACGCTTCTCGCCGCAATAAACATATGGAAACCGTTGCGCGCCGCGCGATAATGCGAGCAGTAAACCGGCGAAAAAACGCCACTTCTCGGCGAACATTCGTTCCAGGATAATTCGATTGTAGGCTCAGCGGAGCGAATACCGGAAACGGCGAAATTAAAATGCAATTAGTACACGTTCGGCAAGAAACTCGAAAAATTACAGTCCCACCCCCAGTATCCCTCGAATTTACGAGATCTGCTATTTAAAAACGATCTCCAGTACTTGTGTTATTAGAAAGAAGGGCGACATTGTCTGCATTAACCAAAAACGACACCGCTTCCGAAGACGATCTTCTTCGTACACATTTTTTATGCTGGAATGGTTACGATAATGTCTGCAGAAGACGACAAGAGGATCATTTCGCGTTTCAAAGGAACGTCGGAGATGAAACGCGCCACGATCATTTCGAAGATAATTGTAATCGGATATTTTCCAGAGTGGGATTTACGATCCGACCCTTTTTACACCCAGGCCCCCGAAGAACGCTCTTTTAATTTATCCCCGCTGCCGGTGGAGAACGTTCTTCATCGTGGACGGATCATTTTCTTCTTTCCCTTCTGCTTAGGTGGCGATTTTCTCCTCCAACTGTCGACGGGTTCTATCTCAGCGCCAGTTTCCCCGTTTCCCGTCGCTCTTTCTCGCGGGACAATCTAGATCCTCGATCGGATGAATCATTCCAAAGTGTAGAGTAATACCGACATCATTCCCGACATCATCACCGCTTTCACAGGTTAGAGCAGATAAAAATTCTTCAATGGGAAAGCCTGACTTTTCTTGCGAGCTTAACTATCTCAAAAACCGAGGGTAGTGGAATTTAAGGAAGAAAGTTTATTGTTCGGTTGAAAAATTGTCAAAAAATTCCACGAAATTTAACACGATTTTTACTACTGACTACTACCACTGAGAATACGATTTTACGTGATTCCACATTCTTAAAATTTGCCTAGAAAAATTGCAAATTTCATAATCCATGTCCGGTATCTTACGTCTGCGGATGTGCCGCGCGGAATGGGAGCCGGGCGGCTTGGAACGAGTTTCTGTAAACACAATTGTTGGTCGGATAAAATCACGATGTGGCACGTAGCAATTTCCAGCCGGGTAAAGTGTGAAAATGATACGGCAGCGGAATGGACGTCGAAGGTTAGCTTGGCTAGGGGGCGAGAAAACCCCGGAGGAGCGCGCGTTGCCCTTTTCTTCGGCCTCGGGTCTGCCGGGCGGCAGCAGCCCGGCCCGGCCCGACCTGCTCTCTCGCCGATCTTGGCCCTGTTTCTTGCTCGTTTTCCTTTTCTGTGCCTGCTGTTCTCGCTTTCCTCGCGCGGGCAACGTTTTACACGGCGGCGTCACGGGGCCCGTTTCTCCGTCTGGATTCCGCGAGCGGTGTTAAGTTTCGCGGTCGACGAGGTTTGCGGCTTTGTTTCGAGCGAGCAGCCCGCCGGCTACGGCGTTCCCACGAACGGAATCCCTCTCTGTGAACTCTCTTTCTCTTTCTCCCTTTCGCATTCTCTCTTTTACTCTTCCCGGTTTCGCCGTGTCCTCTCTTTCGTTCCGCGTTTTTTCCACCGCGTTCCTGCGGACCCGGGATTGTAAAATTCTTCATGATCGACCGGTGGCCCGGCTACCGGCGCACAGCGAATTAAAATAAATGGGCGGGCTCTCGCTCGCTCCGCCGTCGTTTTTCTTCGCCTCCATGCTTGTTTACGATTACTACCACACCCTCTGCAAACCTTGATGCCGTTACCCTGCGGTTTTTATACAGTGCGATCCCGCCGGATCAGTTTTGCGATGCCCGCAAGCCTACGGAGGACACCCCTGGGAGAGAGTTGTGGCAGTCGTTCGACACCTGCGGCTGCTGTTTAATTAAGGCGCCCTCGAATCGAGGCGAGCGTGGGCGGATTCGCGATGAAAGCGCTTTCGCTCGATGCAGCAATTCTGCGAAGTCGGAGCAAGTTGGTTGAAGGATGTGGGAAGATGAAGTACGACTTAATAGTCGGTGGACTGTGGATTAGGGTGGTTCTCAATTTTATATATACAATGTATTTTTTGGACTTACCCCCTTAAATTAAATATCAAATGGTTTTATAAGTTCGTGTCCGATTTGATAATAAATTTCAATGGTTAAATTATAAAGAATACAATTCTTTTCTGAGTGTAGGAAGGAATGCTGACTATTAGACTGCGGATCTTTATGCAAAATAAAAATTACTGTGGGGAACAGGAATAAATTAAAAATTGATTTCACCCTTCTTTTACACGCTTCTACGAGCCGACTTTTTATTAATGATTCGCGGACGATGAGACGAATAAACGCGCTCGGACAAAAGCGGGAGAAAATAGGAGAAAACGAGCAAAGTCGGGCCTGGTGTCGGTCGGTCGTAGGTTTCGCGGGCTCCGTTTATTTTCCGACGATTTATTTACGGACCTATGTTTACGCGCCCGTCAATCCGGACGTTTTGTTTGATTAAAAGCTGCAATCGTTAGCGACGGCGGCGCGCGCGCGTACACTCTTCTGCGCGTTCGGTGGTCGCCGATGCAGGACAGAAGGATTCCACGCGAAAAAATATTCAATTGCTGTGGACAATTTAACGTCGTACCAGAGAAATATCAACGCGTCATACGCGCAACCAGAGTTTCGAAAAACCTCGCCGCCGACAATCGTATCGGCTTCGACCGGAAGTGACAGTAGCCAAACAATTTGCCAGTGTACTTGTTCGGATGTTGAGGATCTTAATTTTTCTATGCGGAAGATGCTATTCCTAACGCTGTAACTTCGAGGCAGGAGATGAGTTTAATTTGCCGGTCCCGGGAGTAAGAAACGCCGCGTCGTATAAGCGAGAAAGCAATTTTAGAGGATAACTTCAGCATAAAAGGCAACCTGCAGCGGGCTCTGTGCGAAAATAATTCCGTCGATGCCACGCCCGCCGGCGCTTGTCCCGGTGTTGTGGAAAAGATACCGTCTAGCTCCTGCAAGAAAATGATTAGGGGCGTTTTACTTGAATTTAGACAGTTCAGAGCTTAGGGGTTGCGCGAAGCGACGGCGAACGCCAGCGGAAATACTTGCCGGCAGTGGTTGGTATTTTTAATGAATTTCAGAGTGATCGTACCCTCGTGGTTCATATTTCGAAATTGCTGAAATACAAATTACTATAGATTTTTTAAAAGTAGAAAATTGTCTAAACATCTGTGGTATACGAATTAGTTTTGCGTACCTTCAACGCTGCCTTTTTGGAAAGATTTTTGGTAGATTCCGTCAGTGTTTCACTCGAAAATACATTTTTTCATTCATTTAAACTATAGGTACTTCCTCGATTCGTTTTGTGTATCTTTCTCAATTTCCATTTCCTACCAGATGAAATTGCGTTGATTTTTTATACATACGTTTGTGTAATCTCTTTTTTTGATCCCTGCTGATTGGGATTTCTAATCTCCGTGTACATGTTCGTAGGGAATACTTTACAGGAACTGTAAATGTAAAATGCGGATCTTTATGCAAAATGAAAATATTTTGCAGCGACTGTGGGCAGCAGGAATTAAATAAAATTTAGTTTCATCCCTTAGTAGATTTTTTGTAACAATATTCTTAGATTTTATTAATCTTTTACTGTTTTGTATTTCACCCAAGCAATTTCACCATTCCTGTTCACTCGAGTAAAACCAAATTAACATACAGGATTGAGATAAACATAATTTCAACGATACACAAAATTTCAAATTAATCGTTAACTCGCACGGGTCTCCGCATAAACATCCGCAGTCAAGCGATCATAGATCCGATGGTAGAAACGCGCCGCCCGGTTTCCGGTGCATTTACTGGACACAAACAAAAATTATCATTATTATCACAACGCGGTGTTTGCTTATACACCCCGTAGGGACGCAAATGTTGTTCAGAGTGGGGGAAGGGCGGGGAGCCGGAGGGGGACGAGCGCGCGCTTGCAAATAAAATGATAATTGAAATGCAAAGCAATCAGTTACGTGTCAATAGAAGAGAAGGTCACCGATTCAGCGGCGATCAGCGGGGACCGAAAATTCACCGACGACTGAACCCCAAGGTACTCGGCGCTCTATTTATACCGGGGCCGTGTTTGTGCTCCCTAATTAATGTGTTCTGGAACTGTATCGGCCGGTATATACGCGCTCCGATATTCAATGTCAAATCCGTGTGCATCGGCGGGTAACGCGCGCGTGTGTGCATCCGAAGACTAAATTAACAGGCCGGAGAGCACTCGAGCGCATTTTGCCGTGCGCATTGAGTAGTAATTGAAAAGCGTTTCGAGAACCCTCTCGTGGGTGCCTCATCCGCCCCGTGTTCGAACGCGATAAAGACCGTTTCGTCGAGCCTAAAGTGGCACTCCTCTGTCGACGGAACCGGTTCTCTCGGCTACCTTTATTTCAGCCAATGATAAACAAAACCCGGAAACATCGTCGTAGCCGAGCCCTTTGTCCCGCGGTACCATTTTCTTCGACGAAACGGGGCCAAGAAACGACGAGGAAAGATTACGGCGAAACGTTCCCCGTTGAAATCGCTTGAGCGATCGACAGACGGGTACACGATGAAAGAAACATTCGCGGAATCCATTCCGTCGATGGCGGATTGTACTCGCGCCGGAAAAAAAGCACACGCAAACACTCCGCTCGCAGATACGCGTTACGGCGGGCCGTGGTGCGCTCCAGGATTGCGTTCCTCGATGAAAAAGCAACAAAACCAGCACCCGGGTCCATGCGAAATGACACTGAATCAACTGCTGGAAAATAATGGTTTATTCTCTGTCAGGGGTCTCCCGGTGGAACCGAGATCGCAACACTCTTTGGACGAAACTGGATTAGTTTCGGAGCAGAAGTGATTTTCAGATATGAATGCCGCAGTTCTGCAGATTTATTGCACCGTCATTTTTATCGTTCTTTGCTGTCCGAGTCTTTTACTTCTGATTCTCGGTGTGTTCACTTTTTAGGCGGACTTGTGAAAATATGGGCTTGTCGTATGGACACTGTGAATTTGTAAAATGATGCACGGCCGTACGGTATTTCCGTAAAGATTGCTAGAAAATGAATTCTATGAGAAAATTCTTATAGTGTGGCAATTTTCACTGGCACCCCAGAGTCACCATTACCAAAAGACATGTTTAATTTTCAAGTTAAAATTACTCCGAGTGCAAAGGGCTAAAACCGAAGCATCCTCTAACCAAACCAAACTTCATGCTCGCACGGTACAGCGGGCAGCCACCAAAAACCAAAAATCTCGACCGGAATGGCCCTTGAATAAACGAACATATGCCGAAAAAGCAATTCCGAATAATCTACAGCGTGCAGAGAATAGCAAAAGGATCGGTTCTACCAGAATCGGTGGCGTGGTGAGCGGTCTCCCCAACAATGAAACGATCCGGGGGTGGATTGGTTAGGTTGTTCGGCAAGAAAGAGCCGCGTAAAACGTTTTTGTTGCCGCGTCGGCCGAATATCGCGTGGCGCGGAGCTGGCGGATCGTCATCCGCGGACAAACATGGCGCCCGATGGAGTAACAAACCGGTCCGAAGCCGCAAACGTTAGTTTACTGCTTGGTTTCCACTCGAGCGGCGGACAGACCGTAATCCGAACGTAACTCGGCAAACACCGAGACGGTCCTCTCCGTCGGAACGATGTCCGAACGCGTTTCCAACGATAAAGCAAACTCCGGACTCTCTCGTCAGGCGAAAAAGAAGGGGGGTACCGTGTCCCCGTCGATTCGCTAGGCGCGAGATCGAGCCAGCAGGACCACCTATAAAGTTTTACCGAGCCATAACGTCCCAGTGGCAATAAACTTACGAGCCAGGAATTTCGGGCGGTCCTGAGCCAGCGGCGCGCTTTGAAATTTCCATTCGGTCCTCCCGCGGAACTGCGTATTAAAGGACTACTTAATGAACTTTAGCGGACCCCTTTTCTCTCTCTCTCTCTCTTTCTCGCTCTATTTCTCCTTTCTCCCCTCCCTACGTTTCTAGCTGAGAGGAAGAGAGAGACCACACGTGTTCCCGTGAAACAAAGGCGGAAACCGGAGTCAAAGGAACTCGTTGACCGTCGGTGAACCGGGCGCCGTCGATATCGCCACCGAGGAAACGAAAGAGCACGCACACACCGGGGGCCCCCCTCGCGCCGATAAAACTCGTAGCCGACCGCAGACGCGATCGTTTCGTTTTACACACGTTTTGCCCCCACGTTTCTGCCCTCCACTCGACGCCGAGTCGTGTTTCAAACCTTCCTCAGCGCCGTTCCTCGCAGGGCTCGTCTTCTACTCAAGGCGGGATTAAAAAGGTTTTTTATCCACCAATAAATCCACCAATAATATCCATCGATAAATTATTAGTTTAGCAGAGACTTGCATTTAAATATTCCATCCAATTAACCCACCAGTGCATCAGTTGGGTCTGTAAGATCCACGAATTGAATGCGTGTAATTTTTTAAAAATAATGGCATACCAAAAAGGAGCCCATTCGCATAGCAACTTCGCGAGGACTGCCGACATTTACCCACTGGTCATCAAACCGCGAGTATAAAGCAAGGAGTCCACTAACAGCCACAAATAACGTTGAAACAACTTGCGGGACAACTGCAAAGGATAATTCAGTGCAAGAGACGGTAGACCTCTGTCGGTCAGTTGGGGTTATGTTCCGGCGCGAGGTGCGCGAGAAATTTTTGCGGTAACGAACATGCTTACTGTCTCCGGGGACAAGCGTTGGCCAGGTTCCCGTGCGAAAATGAGGCGGCGCGAAATTAATTTTTACTGTCACTCTTAGGTCTCCGGCTAATATTTTCGCATAAGTTTGCCGCTGACACGGCGGAACGACTTCACGGGGGACCGCAATCATAATAAACGCGGTTACGGTTAACCGTATCGTTCGGGCCGAGCGACTTCCTGCGGAAAATGGCACCGGAGCGCGAAGGTACGGACACACGTCGTATGCGGCCCGAGTTCGGTAAATATTAGCTCGTCCCGGATATTACAATTGTAAAACTTGCGCGACGCGCGCTCGCGCGCCTCTACGTGCCCCGGGAACACGAGCGAGGAGAGTGAAAGATTGATGATGCTTTTTCGCCCTCTTTAAATCTTTGTTGGCCACGTTTTATGGAAAACTGTGTACACCGCGGATCCGTGACTTCGGGATTATGATCCATCTTCCGCGGAGACGGATCCTCGACGATTCTTCTTTCATCTTCGGAAGCGCATTCCGACGTTGCGACTCTTAAAACTTTGCGGTTCACTATTCCACTGGAGACGGTGATGTGCATTTACGAATTCAGTCGGCGATTTTTAGGGGATTTACGAAACATGTTCAGTTCTAAGGAATATACGGAACGTGTAAATTTTTTAAGAATGCAGGAAACGTTTTTATGACGTTTAAAGAATGCTCAGAACATTTCTATGAAGCTTAAAGAATGTCTTAATTTTTAGGAAATGTACAGAACATGTACTAACCACGTCCTAAAGACACATCAAGGTGCTACGTCTAGTGTTACAATTCACAGTCCCCTTTAAATTTTCACATATGGCGAAAGGTGGTTAAAGTTCTTTCGCAGAGCACCGTTAGCTACCGAATAATCCTCAACTCACAGGATTCGCGGCTGTAAATTCTCCGGGGAACCCGACACCTTGATATTTATAAAAGGAACGCGTCCCCAAGGGTTAGAGTTTCAAAGCTGCTGCTGGAAAAGTGAAAGGACTATCCCATATACTTCGGGGAATACTTCTCGACCTTGCTACGATGTGTCCGAGCTGGAACTTCTCTGTCCGTTACGTGGGGAAAAGGTGAGGAAAATCGGGAACGACCGCGTGAAAGGAATAACGGGGATGATACGGGGTGAATGTGATTCGGGACCTTTTCCGCATTGCACGGTTGGGTCGGCGAAATCAATTTCGTGGAACCAATAATATACGTGAAAAATCGTACGAGAAGGTTCCTCTATGATAGTAATTATTAAACAGCGGATTTAAGGTATTTACGACAAAAATGAGTAGAATTAAAAAGAAGAAGAATTAAAAAATGCTAAATATATATTGCATTCCAGTTTATTGCAAATTCAGGTAGAAAATTTTTATCTTGCTCGAGCACTGACAGAAAGCTCGAGCGACTGACCTGTGTTGTTATCCGATTCCGAATGCGAAGCGGATGATGCTCGATGCACTTAATTAGAGTCTCATCAAAGGGGGCAGGACGTGATCAGCGGCGTCGCCGACCGCAGGACCAATCATTCCAGAAAGGTAACGAGTATAATAGAGAGACGAATTCGATCCACGGTTGCGGTTCCATCGATTACAAGGGGACGCCGGGACCGCTTAACCGTGAACTCCACAAAGGGTCGCTCTGGAAAAAAATCTCCAGACCGGTCCGCAGAGCAGAGATCGGTTCAGAGACGGGGAAGTTCGCCGGAGGCAACGAACGCCGAAATAACTTGAGCAATAACGCGATAATCCCGTGGTTGGCGGCCGAAGGAAGCGAATTAAACGATCCGTTCGCGGTCGGAGCCATGAAACCGCGTCGAGCCGAGACGGAAATTGGGTCGGGGTCCCCCGGGAATTTCGAATCCACTCCAGTTTCCCATCGGACGGTCTTATTACGGAATTGGAGCAACCCCTGGCCGAGTATACCCAGCCGATTTTCGGGATTCCACCGCGCGAATCAAAAACAACAAGAGTCTGCTTTATCGCGAAAGAATCGACCACCTGTCGTGTTTCGAATATACTGCCCGCGGATCTTTTCGCGGTAATTAAACGAGCGATCGGATCGGCCAATTCGACCGGGTTCGCAGCTCGGATTGCATCCGAGATGCAATCTTGCGGAGTCCAAGCTTTCTCACAGTTACGGCCGATCGTGAACCGGTGCTGTAAAAACTTTACGCCGACTATGAATATCGATATAAATTGTTGCCCCCGGCTCGCTTTTATTAACGTATCAGATTTTCATGATTCCGAACTTCAGCTTATGCACACTGCTTTGTTGACGCGGAACTTCTTGTAATATGTTGCTGCGTCAGGTGGGGAGGTGTGAGGGGTACGTCGACAGCTGCAACTGCGGATTATTTTTAAGTTGCGTCGGAGTCTACTTGCAAGTTTCTACGTCTAACTCTACTTTTATAATCATTGTTAAAAGATTTGATCTCTTATGTCTCGATGTTTAATTTATTTAGAATTTATGGTGTTCCGGTGTCATTCGACTACCCCTTTTTCTTTATTTTATTTTCACAGGCGTCGGAATCTACTCGCACTCTAATTTCATCATTTACGTTTCCGTTAAAAATATTGATTTCTTCGAGGTTAATGGATGTCTTCATAAGAGGAAATAGTTTCCTGCCCATTAGGCAAAATTATCCAAATTTCCTCATGCGAATGAAGACATGGTTAAGACGGAGGAGCAATATGCACTCTCGAAGGAGGTTCTACACGTTGCGGAGCGGAGCGAATGGCTCAAAGTAACGAGAGAACTTCCACTAAACACGTCGTCGGGGGTAGCAGAACCAGCCCTTCTTCGACGCCCGGAGAAACATTCCTGCTCTCTATTTGCCATAATTCCCTTCGAACGCAGAGGGGAGTCGAGGAAAAACAACGAGCATGCAACATGTTTCGATATTTACGCTCGCGTGCGTCGTATATAAACGACGCGAAATGCGCGAGGCTTGTGAAATAAATTCTTTGCCTCGATCGAGGATGAATATTCCCATATCATACACACACACACACACAGACAGAGAGACAGAGAGAATGCTGGCCCCGTGCAACGATGCTGTTTCGCATTTCCAGCCCGTTCAATTTCGACTCGTGTTAAATTATAGGCGACACAACGGTATCGAGAACTCTCGGTCGCGGCCCGGGAATAATGATTTTTGGTGGGGGTTGAAAAGAAGGTTGAGTTGTTCGCGAGGTGGCGGCTGCAACGCCTTCTATCGGTTTTTATGTTTCCGGGGGAGCTTCTTTGGATAAGTCGAGGATAAAGCTGCACATAAAAAGGTGCTACCGTAAAAGTCAATATTGCGCACGTGTGCCACGCATCCGTATATCACTCCCTTTATGCCGTCGCGCGGTGAAATACTCTTTTTTCCACGCGGCGGCTCAGTAAAACCACCTTATTTAATCCGGTTACTTACTCTCTCGCTGCGAAATTTTCTCGTAACCATCCCCGAGGAGTGTTCGAAGCTGCGGAACACTCGACACACCGATATATCGCGCTAACTGAGCAACCCAGGATACTCGGAAATTTGAAATCGATTGATAATGCAACAAAATCCTGCTGCGAAACGCTCGCTATTGTACAAACTATTAAATTATCGAAACCGTTTCATCATTGATGCAGTTTTGCACATTAATAGACTTATTTAAGTGTTATTGTGTGTGCATCGAAGCGTTGGTCTACCACAAACAAATACGTATAAATTATGGTAATGCGGATGAATAAAATTACAATACAGCCAGCGTTGTCTACGGCTTCAAACATCCGATCAATCATTCTGCGAGACAAAATTCGTTCACCAAATTGTGACTACCGTAATTCTACCACTACAACTTGAGGAAAGAAAACTCAATAATTTGGTAGAGCAACCTCGGAAGTCCTGCAAGAGCAAAATGGCCTAATATTATAGGAGGGGATGGGAGCGGATAAGCAGGATGTTTCTCGAAGCGATCGCGACAGGCTGGCATCCTGCGGGGACAACTAGCCGCCTTTATTAAATCCCGAAGGACCGCCGGGATGGGAAAAGTTCGTGGCCCGTATTTAGTCGACGGTGGCTTAGAAGGATAACGCCGCAGATGGTGGCGCACTTTCTCCCCCTGATCGGCCGCTATCAATTCGAGCTATCTCTCGGCGTGCGGCGCGGCAATCGAGTGAAAGATAACGGCATCGAAGAGATGCCTGTAAGTGCGCGGACGTAATAACAGCAACGTGTAGCCCCGTCGTCCATTGTTAACTTTATCGGGTCTACACGTTCAATAGTCATGGACACGAGACCCGGCGAACGGAATAAACGGGCCCCTGCCGGAGAGGAACTTTCTTAATATTGCACCGAGGATATTTCATATTAGCTCGCCG
Source organism: Lasioglossum malachurum (assembly GCA_028455605.1). Classification (NCBI taxonomy): domain Eukaryota; kingdom Metazoa; phylum Arthropoda; class Insecta; order Hymenoptera; family Halictidae; genus Lasioglossum; species Lasioglossum malachurum. The sequence continues at coordinate 2,222,273 of CM052318.1, forward strand.
CTCTCGAAATTCGCGGATTAAATCGACAGGTTAATCTTTCGGCCGGGAACCTCGCAGCCGCTCAATATTTTACCACGCTGGCCACTTAAGTGGGATTTAGGCCACGGAATTGCTTACCCAGTCCGGAAGACCGCCTCAAGTTTGCGGGGATTTTCGTTTAAACATTCAAATGTCCTTGATCTCTCTATTCAGCTCGCGGAGATGAAATATTCGCGAATTAAAAAGTTGCGCTCGCCCCTGCTTCGATGTCGTTTCCTTCTCTTGAATGATGTATCATTATGTACTGGTTGGACCATTATCATTTAAACTTTTTAACATCATTGGTTTTTAAGTTCAAGCACACCGTATCGAACAACAGCTGTATAGAATTTGTTTGGATTCCGTTCCGTTCAGGCATTGTCGGAAATGATCAGGATAACGCCTCAGCTAAGTTGGCAACACTGGAACAAGCCGATAAGATCTTAAACATATCATTTGGCAATGTACCTTGTTCGAATCACAAAGAGTTGATTTTATGAAAAGATTCAGCAAGCTCAATTTTGCTATCTGTCGCCTTATTATCCTTATCATTATGATCCCTTCTTTCTTCATTCACAATTACCCTTAATCCCTCCTCTTCCAATTCCATTACACACTCACGTTTTATTTCATCTTGCATTCCAGCCGCCTCCTTTAACCCCAATTACTCGGCCGACTCGCGTAGTCTTCCTTGCTCATTCGCATGTAATGTTCAATAACATCTTTCTGTATAATGTTACATGCAATGTCAGGCTATTCCTCCGATAATTATCGTGAATGCCATTAACCCCACGCCTTATGATTGCTTGCGTAACTCCGCTCGTTACACCTGTTTTCGTAATAAAACCGATATTTTTACTCGGTGCGCGCGGGATAAGAAAAATAAAAGATTACAGTTTCAGGTCCCCAGACTCTGGGGCTGAAATGGACCTAACTCCCGTCACCCGAAGTTTATTCATATTAAAATTAAGGGGACAGACTCGTTTCTAGAAGATCCATCTGGGCCGCAATCGCCTTCAAAAGTCCTATTTTTGTGTTTACAAGGCGTAATTTGTCGCAGCTTTATGCTTCCGAATATTAACGCAAATTACGCTTCGTGAACGTAAAATAGGACTTTTGAGGGCGATGGCGGCCTAGGTTGATCTTTTATCTAGCGCTTTTGACTGCTAAAAGGCCGCATCTTTGCATTATCGAGAAATGAGAAAGCACATCCGCTCTCTAGCAATCCTGGAAACGAGAGTCTACCCCCTTAAGGTGTGAAGGATCGAGGATGAGAACTCCAGAATCCTCAGGGCCCTTCGAAAGCGGCGTTACGAGCGCGAATAGTTCCGCAGGCGGTGAGGTCGCGGGGCGGCGCATTTAATATACACTTAACGGGTCTCTTTGCATGCACCGTTGTTCCCGGCGCAGTCATTAATTACCGGTAAAAAGTTCCGATCGTTGGTGGAGGGAGGACTTTGGGATGGGACGCCTTCCGGGCCGACATAACCGGCACCTATGGGCGTGCGTCGTTCGCGAAGGGGGTTCTGGTAGCCATGGGGCTTCTCCGAGGCGCCAGCAAAAGATTAATGACACTTACTTGGGTAACTCGGCTGCTCCTGCATCCCATTAATACATTACCTGTACACGGCTTGGCGCCCATCTCTCTGGCTCCTTTCGTTTCATGCGCGCGACCATTGACACCGTCCTCGACGTCGCGGCTCCCAGAGAGTGTCGAGAGAAAGAGAGACAGAGAGAGAGAGAGAGTCTCTCGCGAGCCGATGCACCTCGAGAGGTGTCCTCATGCCCCCCGAACCTTCTCCTCGACGTTACACTTCGTAAATTTCGTTCCTCGGGCAATCAAGCAGCGTCGGCTCGAACGACGCCGCTCGCGACGAGCAGCACCGCCACGTTTCCTTCAGCTCTTAATCTTGTTAAGCCGACTGCCTCCTACCCTAATTGCTCCACCCGAATTGCCCCCGGGCCCAGTATCGGCTGACACGTACATAAGCGTTCCCTTTCGGAGAACGACACAACGCCAGCAACTAATATACGCGTCCACTTCCAACTCGAGCATCCTTCCAACGGAAATTTCGACGCGCACTCGAGGGCCTTTCCATGCTGCAGAACATCCAGACTTATTGCTTCAACACCTTTTTTCTTCTTCTGATACGGACAGATTAATTCTTAACGCGGCGAAATTACCGATCCCCTTCTTCCCACGCTCTTCGCTCTCGCCCTCACCTTAATGGTGGAAGTTCAACCTTGTTCGTAGGCTGAACCGGAGTTGGATGCTGTCCTTGAAGAGCACGATGAAACGAAATTGAAGACGTTCTGTTTCGTTCAGGCTATTTTTCGGGACTGGCAGAAGCTCGGCTCGTTGAGAGACTTGATCATATTAGGAAAGTCATTTCGTTTTCTCGAGGGAAAATGAAGGCAATTTTTTACCATTTAGAATAAGCTTTATGACGTTTTGTTTTACGGTCTCTTGCGATTGTTCAGGCAACTTAATTCCTGTTTTTGATTAGCTAAAAATTGAGTTGTAAGACCTTCCCCGATTTTGTTCAAAACTCTCGTTAAACATACAATTTTCTTTTGCTGTCAAGATATAACATGATTGTGCGATTTAAAATAAGGTCAAGTAATAACTAGCGGCGATTGTGAGTAGCAGGAATTTAAAAAATTCACTTCATCCCTTAATAGATTGTTTACATTGAAAACAACATAACAATATTCTTAGATTTTTCTAAACTTTCACTGTTTTATATTTCCCTCAGCCAGTTTCTTCATAGATGCATAAAAATCCTAATACAGACTGATCGCCCTAATATTTCGTACAGGGTAAATTATCTAAAGCAACGTCCGCAATGAAACAACATCGAGCAAAGTTTCATTTACACATAGCTTGAGGTGGGCTACCTGAATGACTCCTATAAAAATCGCACCTCACCTGAACAAATTCAGAGTTGGGTTGGGCATATCATCAGAGTCCTGAGCCAGCGTTAAAACCTGGACAGGTTTGTTCTCGCAGGAAATGTCTAATTGTTCCCGAGGCGGCTCGGCGGTTCAGATGGGCAAATCAAAACCAGTCACCGAAGTTGCAATGTTTCGCGTACCGTTTCCCATGGAATTCCTGGCGGTCATCGGTCGTTCCTCGACCATTCGAAGGCTGTGAACGACGCTTTCACGCGACGGCATTTCCCCGCGGAGCAAACGTATAACGCGATAATTGCGTCATGCTGGCCGACGCACAATACTGGATTAGTTGGCAGCCTCTCCCCGCGGCGTAGGGCCAGTTATTCGAACCGGCTGCACGGGCAAATTGATGCGTGATCGTCGCATTGTTCCCCGGCATCGGTCCTCCGAGACGGATGCGCCACGATTTCACCGTGATGCCGATGCAACCGAACGGATGGCGAACCTTTTCGCGGGAATTCCGCTTGCTCGTTTGAGTAGCCGACGATCGAACCACCCTGTTGACGCGACCATAATCGATGGCACGCCGGATATCGGAACGGCTATCGAAATGCCACGTTTTCCTTCCCGGTCGCGCCGTTTCCTCTCTTTCCGGATTGTCTAAAGATCTAGCGAAATTTTATCAGGTTCGAGCAATGAACTTTAATCAATAAAATATTTTCCATTTTGTTCGATGAGCTTTTGCTATCTTTCTTGTAATTTTATAATTCCGTGCGCATCAAACCCCTTAGGCAACAACATAAAAGAATTGGGTTTTATTTCGCCTTAAAATACCGAAATTACCTTCTCGCCAACTCAATATTTGTCCGAATAGATCACGCGAATGCGTGATCCAGAAAATATTGGACAATTGCAGAGTAGAGAATCGATTCGCGTGAAAGAGTGCGAAGGAGACTGGCGTTTCCGCTTATCAGTTCTCGTTCACAACGTTATAAATTGCTTCTCCACTGTCTACATCTTCATGGTCTCGCGCGGAAAGCGCTATCGATAAATCTACTTCGCGGGTCGATCGAGAAACCGCGTCACACCTGTATACAGGGTGTACCGGTTGGTAGGAGCAGTTATTATTCAGTTATTGTAGTATCTCAGCATTTAACCAACTTTGGTAAATTGAATATGTGAGCGTTAAAATTGATGGTTGAATCTGGATAAATAATTCCGTCATTGATATATTGGTGACGCGGCGGACAACGCGTTCATCAATGTTTAGGACACCCTGTATATAGGAACGCATTCGACCACTCCTGACAGGACGACGTTTATTCCGATCGAGAAAGTTCGCTTACTTCCTGTTGCACGTAACATCGTTCCGCTCTTCGGGAACGATCTCGCGGAGCGTGTACGAGTCCCTAGGTGCGATTGGCGTCGATTGTCGCCCTGTCAACAATGGACGATGATCGATGAGCCGCGATCGATGGTTCCCCTCTCTGAACTTCCTCCTCGCCCTACACGTCGACGTATACGTTCCTCGTCTTCTTGCTTTCTTCAGGCTGTCGCGTCGCGATTCATCCATCCCCGAGCGTAATTTTATTCGAAAGTTCCGGCCGGTCGACCGGGTCAGCCATAATCCTCGTGAATTCCAATAAATGGAACTCGTTAGAAGTGACTCCCTGTTTGGTCAATTTATGGGGACGTTACGGTGTAATGGTACGCGGCCGGTCGCGACGGATGAAATATGCTCGCCGGGATACGAGTTTCCGGAACTTTTAATAATACCGATAATAAGATTCGCGGAACTTCGGGAGTTGTGTGTCTTGCCGAGCAGCTGGATACACGTCCGCTCGAATCACGGCCGACCCAACCACGAAAAACTTGTTTCGACGCCGAGGGTGTGCTCTCGAAACATAAAACTTGCGACGGTGCGACGGACGCATCGATATACGGGTACACATTGTTACTAACTTATTCCAATTCGCACTACAACTTCGCTAGTTACAACAACACAACTACAAATTTCATTTTAACTTAATTGAACGAAACGACTGAATTTCAAACACACAAACACAATTGTAATACCACACAACTCTGACGACTAGGAATAGAAAGAAATGTCTACGTAAACTGTGTATATCTTTCAGAATTCATTCTTTTCTCGCAGAGAGCCCCGTCGAATGCATTCGAGCTAATCCTCGCTCTAGAGACAGGCGGGCAGGAAAAGAGTGGCTCGGGCAGGAAATTGAACTCGAAAATACTATCGATAGTGGACAGACAGGGTTTAATGGAGGATGCTTTACAACCGTTTAGTTTGATATCGAATGAAGCGGGCGTGCCGCAGCCGGGATCGGGAGAACACGGCTCTATTGGCTAAGAGGATCCTGGCGGCGCTATCACCTGCGGGACAGGAAATTAATAATGGTTATCTCGCGTGTAAACGAGACTTATCTGCCAAGGAATTCGTTCGAGAAAACTAATTCGCAATTACTCGCGGGACGGCAGTAGATTCGCGACCGGGACTCGTTTACATCTCGCGAGCCTGTAATCCGCTTCGGCGAACCGTTTGTTTAATCCGACCGTTAAAGTCTTAATGAGTCCGCGCTGGTCTGTAACGCGTGCGAAAGCACCATACATTTCCCCCTCTTACTCTCTCTCTCTCTCTCTTTCTCTTTGTTTCTCTTTCCCCTCTGTTACTATACTTTTTCCACGAAAGACACAATTACATCGATCGCGCGCGACTCGCCACACCGGCTGGAACGTGCAATTTCCGGAACGTTTTTAAAGAGGGATTTAACGTATCCACGCGGCAACCGTCCGGCATTAACATGGCCGCACATTTACAATGTTAATAAACCGGACGCTAATAAGCACCGTGAATTTATCGAATATTGAATCTCGCTGATATTCGGCGTATTGCCTCGATAATGCGAGCGTAATATCCATTATTGACCGGGATATTGCCCTCGCAATCCGCTCCTGCTTAACGATGCATGCGCGCGGCGCTTATTCCTTTCCACGTCCCTTTTTCTGTCCGTAATTAGCCACTTTCGCAAGACTCGGATCAACGTGTCGTTGATCAAAGAATATCGTAATGTTGTTTTCAACGAAACAAAGTCGCGTTAAAGAATGAAATAAATTTTCATTTACAATGCAGTCTAGTAGTTACACAATCGTCACAGCAAGTATTCAATAGAAAAGGATACAAGTCTTTCCAAAATGACTTCGTTCGATCGAACGTTTTATGGACGAACAATAGAACGCAAAGAAGAAATGTATTCTATTGGATCGCGGATGCAAGCTGCTCGGTGAAAAATCAATTACAGCGTTTAGGATGATTCTTCCTGGGTCACGCGGTGTGGGAGGGCTGGATAAAAGAGCAAGGCCCGTGATTTGTTCCAGGAGAATCGATTCCCCGCGTCTCTGTCGTGATTCCCGCGCTGATACACGACTCGATCACAGCGCATATTTCCCCGGTGCCTTCGGGCGTTCGAGCCGGAGCGATAGTTGTCGACAAAGTTCTCTCCACCCCTCTCGGTCCTTTACTTTTCCCAGTGCTTTCCCCCGTTTCTTTCTCACTCGGTCGGATCACTTCGACTTCGTTTCATTCGCCCTCCTTCTTCTTTTCTTCTACACTTTCCAACGATTTCTCTCTCTCTCTCTCTCACTCTCTTTCTTTCTTTCTCGCTCCTCTGTTCCTGTTTGCAACCCCTCCGGATCACCTCGCTTCCACCTTTTTTTCTCTTTCCGCTTACTTTTTCGGTATCTCCGCGGATCCTACCTCTTTTCAGAATTCCTCCGCGTTTTATTCCCTCCCTCTGCGCGCAGACAGTTGCCACCAAAAATATCCCTGCACCGAGCGATGCAATTCTCAGCTGAATGCATTAGCGATGAATGCGGATATTCAATTGTTCGTTCAAGTCCACGATTCACGGATAAGGATTATTTAAGGCGAGAGGATACATATACGTATATTCTTACTGAAATTTCTACGGATGTAAAAATGGGAGATTTGTATCGTGCAATTTAAAAAACGCAGTTTCCACAGCAGGAGGAAGCCTGGAAGCTGGCAAGAATTCCGTCCATCGATCATCCGCGAGGATCGAGCACGCGACATTTCACCAAGAGCGATCCGCTCGTCTGCGGGGCAGCGAATCTGCTCGCCTGCCAGCCTGCAGATTATTTTCCTCTTCGTAGAATGCAAATTCCTTTCACCGTATTCGTCCTGGCAGGCGAACAGAAGCGAGACTGTTCGCGTGACCGCGCCGTGTTCGTGGCGAAAGAACGGCTCTTAAACAAAGTAGTTGCTCGAAACGGTCCAACAACCCCGTACTTTCGTTTCTTCGTTTTACAGGGAGGGGAGGGACGGTGTTTACCATCCCCGACGGCCCTACCTACGTTCGGTAGGCAGCCAGAGAAAAAACGAACGATTGGAGCAGCGACGGGGACCGACTTAGCGTTATTTATGTAGCTCGTATGAAAATGGTCCGAGGCGAGCTCTCGCATCCCCTGATGTCGCTCTAACAACAGTAATCTCCAAGCATGGCTGGCCCGCACCGGCAGCCAGTAAACCGTCCCGTTTTTACCCTAATTATCGTTCGCCGGCTGCAAACGCGGTTTCTCGAAGGAGCCCCCCCGTTCATTATCCGCTCCATCGACGCTCGCGCTCTTACAACGTTAACATCCGATGCTACCAGCAACGTTTCGACGCCGTTTCGCGGGTTTATCGCTCGTTCAATTTGTACAACGATGCTGGAACATAGCTGAATCCCTGGGATAGAGCGTTCTTAATGGCGCCGGGATTTAGGAATCATTTTCTGAACTGCGCTCCACGATCTTACACGTACGAAATGTCCGATCTCGACGCGCCGCACACTGGGGCGAGAGTAGTGGACGAGATTGGACGTTCGTATATGTGAAAACTAAATGGAAAGGAATATACAACTGTTTATTTTTTATTTCTTAGGCGGCTGCAAGATTATTTAACGGGTCAATTTGCTGTTTTCAAATTAAAAGATTGATTTTTCCTGTATATTCTTTTGTATGACACATGTATTTTTTTATCAGGCTTCGTGATAAAAAGATATTTGATAACATAAAAATTTTATTTTAGCTATTTATATTCATATTTTAGAGGAGATAATTACAAGGACACATCAATTTAGTAAGAATACAGCAGAAACAACCGTAGTGGACCTAAATTAGTAAAATGATAATAATAACGAGAATTAGCTGCGAGGAGATCGATAAAACGTACCCGGAGGCTCCGACGAGGGTTGTGCAGGAATGATAAGTCATCGGAAGAAGTTTCCGCCCTTTTCGCACTCGGCGAACTTCGAAAACTAGGAGCTTTCGTCTAGGTTCGAGTTGGGGGGCGCATTCACGGAATTACATAAGTCAAAATTATCCGTCCAATTAGTCGGGAGTGAGCAAGTTCGGCTGGCCATGCGCCTCGGGACCATCGATTCATTCGGAACCGATCCCTCCGGTCGACGGACCATAACGAATATATCATTTAAGCAGAAAGACATTAGGTTGTCCGGGCGTCGATGATTTAGTGAAGGGGTCGTGCATTCCCGTCGAATATGGGAAATGAAATAGACGGTGGATGGCACGCGCCATCTATCAAAGGAGGATTTCAGGCTTCCAGCATCTGCCCGGCGCCAATCCAGAAAGAATCCAGGCGAATTCGCGATTCGCGAGGATCCTTATCGTACTAGACGCGAATATTAACCGGGAGGGAATGGGATCGCGGGAAAACTGCTGACAGGGTTTTAAACTCCTTCCTTCGCTGGCTCTAGCACAGCTCGAGTACCGTTCGTTAAGAATAGATCCTCGTAATCGCTAACGAACTGTCGGTTATACATCATCGTCCGGATGATCGAGCGGAGGTGCACTCACCGGGGCCCGCGTTTCGCTGCGCGCGGAGTCATCATCGTTGATGTTCCTCGGCTCTTACCTGCAAGCAAAAAACGAGGGGAGTGTTATTGATGCGATACTGCGATGCGAACTGGTCAAATCGTAATTCTAGTGCGTACCGGCAACAATGTTCGAGGAAGAACCGACCGATAGCACATGATTATGGTTTAACGATGGGAGTACCTAGCGGTAATCTCGTTTTCAATTCCTTGGAAAAATGATACATGCGCTCGCGGATTCAATATCTCCAGGAAACGCGAACTTACGCCATAATTGCTGCGCCATTACTCGAAATATTGTTTGCATTATCAAACATGTCGGCATCCAATCAATTACTAAACATTTAGCTATTGTATGCGGTATTATAACAACTTCGTATCCGTGAAATTCAACCCCTTGCCGTATCATTTTCTTCACAGTTACAGTGATTTGTTACGGTCACGTCTTTGTCCCCAAAAATGTCGTAGAAGAAAAAAGAAAATTTATATTTTTTGTATGGCTATATTTATTTGAATGCATAATTATTTGTTAGACTTTGTTTAAAATCTTTTCATGGCGAGTGTGACTCGTTAAAATACGGGAAGGGGTTAAAAAATCATACGGAATGAGAATATTCTATGTTAACAACATGTCTTTAAATATCTGTCCATTCTTCAGGGTTGGAAACCCAGCCTAAAAATATCGTGTATCCCCAGGACAGAGATTGAGGGGCTGTCAATTTTCATTGCGACAGTTTCGCGCATCAAATGGAGTTGCTTAAAGAATTGTATCGCATCGGGACGAGTCTTCAAATATCTGTCCGGTGTATGAGCGATTTTACAGCTGCGGAACATTATCAAATGCTTCGAAAACACGGATCTCCAGGTTTACGATAATGCGGCCGTCGTAAAGGAAAACAATTACAGGATAATGCAATCTATGGTCGTAAAACGGTCGACGGGCGAGTCTAATAAAAGTGTAAAGACGTCGTTTCGGGGGTCGGGTAGTTTTCTAGACGACGCGACGCGCCTGGGAGCCGAAACGATGCCCTTCAGTGGTGTGCTCGCGAGCGTCGTTAATAATAATAATAACAGCGGGGGTGTTCACCAAGGGTCCATGGTTCCACATATACGACATTGAATGCCGCCGAGACGTTAGGGTGGTCCCAGCCTTTATGCGGATATTGGTGTGCCGGGGCAATTTAGGAAGATAATGCCTGGCGATCAAGCCGTCCCATCCTTCCCCCGAAAAAAAACTGTCATGGCTACCCCTTTCGTTCCATCCCCTGTTTTCCCTTGCACCAGAACTTCCCTTCTCGCTCCAGCTACCGAAAGAAAATGGCGAGGATGTTATTGATGACACGAGGATCATCCAAGAGGTCCGGAGATAAAAAATTTCGTCGTCCTTTTCACTCCGAGTCGCAGCCTAATCCAACCCCGGACAAAGGGACGCGTGCCAGCGCTTCAACCCTTTCAAAATTAAACATTTCTTCCGACTTAGAATAATTTAATTTACATACGTAATGTTTAGTAATTGCTTGGATACCAACATATTATCACGCTTATATTAGCTTGCCGTGTTGTTCTATGCGTAAAATTTTGTAATCGAATTTTAAACCTCTTCCCATAGTCCAATCTCGCTGAAATTTTGTATAAACACTTGCTTCCGATGACAATAAAAGTAGAAAATAAAATTTTCTTGCAACTGGAAGATTTCGGTGGATGTTTGAGCGTCGAATCGACCCGGACAATCCAGCGATTCGATACACGCGAGATAATCGTTACCGTCCCACGGCCCGTTGGTTAAATACCTATCGCGTTTTTGCAGAACGACGTCGTTCCTCGTGCAATTAACCCATTGAAACGTGACAAGGAGCGTCCCGGCGTCTCGACGACGCATATTTTCGATGCTGCCGGTTGGATAAGCGAACGGGGACCGTGTCACCGGATGACGAATCGTTCGCGGAACGTTGATAAACGGGAATAAAAACGGGTACGATTGCGGGCCGCTTAAGGGTTCATTTTTCTTGCTGGCCCCGCCTCCACCCGACACGATAAATTCAATAGTTCTGTGTACATGCGTTAGAATATCGAGTTGTCGACGCGACAGTCGCACCGCGCCGCGCCGGCCGCGCGTGAATTATTCCCGCTGATAAAAATGTCCTAGTGCGGCAGAAATTATTGATTACGCTCACGGAGCGCCGGATTTTTGTTTCTCCCTTGTGTATTTTCCGAACGAATTAATTTGCGCCCCGGGGAAAATCGGGGCAAAAACCTGCGTTAACTGAATTGTTCGTGAAAAAGTAATAATACGATGAGTTCTCTAGGAAAAACGAAATTGGAAGTGCTACCGCGTCTCTTGTCTCGGGCTGGATATATCGAGGTGAATCGTTCGAAGCTTGACAAATTTTCGAAAATAACTATTGTTATTCCAGAGAAGCTTGAAACACGCTTTTAGTGATATGTACATCGAATATGTTTTCACTTTGTATTTTATCAAATTTTCTACAATTTCACGGAGAACTTCTCTTTTCTGCTTCTCCCTTATTTTTTTCTCGGGGCCTTTTTTCCGGAGTTTTCAAGCTCATCGATATTTGTTTTCTGGTAAATGTATAATTATTTTCCTTGCATATCCAGTTGGCATTAAAATTGTTGGCTGACTTCTAAAATTGCAACCAGCAAACAATTTTTATGCATTTATGAAGAAATTAACCGGGTGAAAAATATAAAACGATGAAAGATATAAGAAAACCTAAGAATATTCCTTCGCACAATAGACGCAGAATATTTTTATTTTGCATGAGTTATTATTTAGGTGGACCACCCTGTATATTGTTATTGCTCCCGACTACAGCACCTCCGGCGGGAAGGAAAAGATTTAGTAAAACTGTGTTCAAAGTGCAAGAAAACTGCATTCACGCGATCCCGAACAGTCACGGAAGAGATTTGCGGAGAATGGAAGAGACACGCAGTTGCAAAATTCACAGTTGTATCACGCACAGTGCCAGTGCGTCGATAATTGTACTTAAATTAACAAGGTGTACGGTGTTGGATTTCGGGCGCGGGTCATCAATCAACGGGCGAAACATTATCAGATATTAATCCGCGATGGCCCCGAAGTAACCGGGGCAACGGGTGTATGCGCTCGCGTTTCACGGCACGCGGAAGACCATCAATTTTTCGTAATTAAGTCACGTACGGAGCATAAAAAATTGAAGCGTACCGAGGCGGCGGAAAGTCTCGCGGCGTTTCATCTCCGTTAGCTCACTGTGCGTCGCGTTCGTGTTATTTCTGTGCGCGCGTGTGTGTTTGTATCGGCACACCAGAAATACAGGGGCTATTAATAATCCGTGGAATCATATTTTGACTTATTGCTTTGATAAATGAATTACAACCGGGCCGGACCTTTCTACCCATGCATTATTCAACGGGAGGTCTGTGCAGCGGGAAAGGAAAGGGAGAGAAGAAACGAAAAAACGGATACGTATCTGCGGACCGCAATGATCTCGCGGTTTCCGAACGGAATTGACATTAATGCGGAGACAGAAATCCCATTAACCCTCACGCGGCCCTTGGAAATAGTTGCGCGAACGATCTTGCCCCTGTTCCTTTTACGATTGATGCACAACATTTCTATTTTGCATATACAGGTTCAGTCTCGTAAGAGAACTTACGAATCTCTCTCTCTCTCTCTCTCTCTCTCTCTCTCTCTCTCTCTCTCTCTCTCTCTCTCTCTCTCTCTCTCTCTTCAGTTATTCGTCGTACGAATAAATTTATCAGACAAATGCTGCGTGGTGTTAAGGGGAACATACAGTGCTGCAATCTATGTTTTGTTACTTTCCTTTTTTATCGAGATATGGGTGTCACCTTCAGTTTTGCAAATGGAATGCCGAATAAGGCTTGACCCTTTGTACTCGGAGCTATTCTAATTCAAAAACCGAATTTTTACCATTTTATATGGATTTTCTTAATTTTATCGTTATAAAACTGACATAATACTTCGTACAATACTTTCAGTAGTTTATTAAACTATCAAATATACGTTTAGTAATTTATTGGATACAAATTTAAGTGCAACTGCAATTTTTATTGCAATATGTGCAATTTCCACGTAAGCAAAGTCACAATTTCAATAATCATGAAATTAAAAATGTAAGACCGGTCATTTAACCGTGTAGTGTTAAACAGTGATATTTTCTGGTTCGAACAATCAGTCGTGCTCCGACGAATTCGTGCGTCTTCCGAGGAGAGTGGCGCAACCAGTGTAACCCAAGGATTAATTTATTCGGTCGTTCTGACGTTCTGTAAACGTAGCCTAACTGGAACTCAGGTCGAACGTGGGCCATTGGGAGTTAGCTTGGCAAAGCGAGTGCCCGCAGAGGAACAATCGACTAGGCGATACGCGCACTGTTCCACGACAAGCAAATAGAGAAAGAAGAGGACAGACGTTCCTCTCCCTTATTTATCATACGTGTACAAGCGGCGAGCATGTACGCGGGTTTCCGTGTAGCAATCGCTTTCCTGGGTACTTCGGTTCATTGTAGACCAGCTGGAGCCATTACCGGACACGCCCGATTGTATTTGTATTTTTTACACCGGCAGGCATCCTGACTCCTAAGGTGCTTTCCTATCTGACACATCGACGAACTCTCTCGGCTCTCCTGACAATAAATCTCTAAATTAACCGAACCGCATAATGCATACCTACTAAATATTAGACTGCTGTGCGAGTCTCTACTTGGTAGTTTCTTGCAGGGACAAAAAATAACAGTTATTCTAACATTTTGTACGATAAAAATCATTAATAAAAAATCGGTTATTATTGAAATTTAAGATCCTAAAGTTGCTCGTACCTCGTAATAAAAATTAATTTTCAAGTTTGGTAGAAAAATTTTGTAGAAGCTATTCTAACTCGAAAACCGTATTTTTCTTCCGGTCTGAAATATTTCCATTTTAATATCTTGTACAAAAAAAATATTAAATACTTGTAGTAATTTATTGAATACAAATTTAATAAAAATGGAATTATTAGTGGCGTCACCGAGTCACAATACCACGGTTATGTAATATCAAATCAAATAAGCGAAAGAAAGTGTGACTTGGAACGGCAAAATTGTGTAAAATTCGTTCGACTATGTTTAAGTAAATTGCGAGACGGTGGACGGACGTCGTGTGTGTTCAAAAATGGTGTGAAAGCAAGTAAAACGTGTCGGAGGCCCGTGTAAAAATGATTCGCGTAAAAACGTGAAAAGAGAGATCCAGATGTGTCGATCGATACGTGCACGCGCGGCGAACGTGTACGCGGGTTTCCGTACAGCAATCGCTTTCCAGGGTACTTTGACTCATTGTAGACCAGCCGGAGCCATTGCCGGACACGCCCGATTGTATTCGAATTTTTTCCACCGGCAGGCATCCTGACTTCGAGGTGGTTTCCTATCCGACACTGACATCGACGATTCGAGCCGGCTGACGAAACGCTGCGCTGAGATTCGTGTTTTGATGGGAGCGTGTTGCAACGCTATTCCCGCGAGCCTGAGATCGGGTTGCAACGGTTAAAGCAATTCTTCGTATCTGGAATTTCTAACTTTAGGTTTGTTGTTTTTAACTCTCGTCCGTCCCTCGTTTCACGGACTGAATCTGTCCCTCTTGCTTCATAACAATAAAAGTAGAAAATAAAATATATAAAAAAAACTTTATAAAACGCTTATATTACAACGCACTAAAGAGGAGAAAATAATTTTTTCTAAACTATTTTGACGTAATTTTCGTGGGTGCTCCACTCTTTTATTTTTAAATGTATATAACACAACGGGATGCTCCAGAGTCAATAAGAATAAGAAACAGAACGTCGGAATAAAGCATCCGAGACATTCGCGAAAAGAATGTCTCAATCGCATCTGCTCGAAACGTTCAGCCTCGACGCTCTTCAAACACGCTCCACCCTTCAATGAGCATCGAAGTGTAGGGGATCGCGAGTCGGCTGCTAGAGAATATTGAAACGGTAGCAAATAAAATGATCGATCCACATTAATATTCGACCAGTCAGTTCCGCTCTGTGGGACGCGTCTTTTGCACGACGATAATGGTGCGCGCCGCGTTCATCTTTTATAGTTTAAAAAAAAAAGCGAAAGTGCTCGCTTTCAATCTCTTTGTTAACAAATAACAAAATTATTCAGCCGGCACCTCTGGAAATATTTTCAATGCAGTCTTCTCATTGGAAAGAGATTCCATGTGATATCTAAGGCTGTGGTGTGTCCCGTCGCTAATGACTAGACATTTGACAAATTATGTAGATTTTTACGTTCCTGAATGATCGCAGATTAATTTGCATCACAAATTTTCCCCGCTATTGCTGCGTTGAAGGAACGGTGACGTCACGCACACTCCCGCGGAAGGGAGGTTTACGACAGCATCGCCTTCAAGTTTCTCGCGGACGAGCAGTACAGTTTCGCCGCGGTTAGGCTTGTGGGACGAATGGGAGAGCCCCGGAGGCGAGATACCAGCATCTCCGGCACGTATCCACGGCCACTATGGCCTCATTATTTCCATTACTCCGGTCGCCGACAGATCCTACGCTTAGCCAGGTATCTTTCCCACAAAGTTCGCCTGCGTACGGAACCGCAGCGGCTTCGCTGCGCGCACTTGTGTGTACCCGGTCTGAAATTTATTCGGAACTAGTTCCCAGAGCCCTGGATACTCTTCTTGCGGCCGTTCGCTGCCTCTCCGCGTTTCTACGACTAATTGGAATGCGATTGCATTGTGCCATGGAAATTTGTTGCGACCGCTCGCCGGCGAAACACTCGCAGAGCCGCGTTCGGCAGGCTCGCATTCCTCGATTTTTCGATCCTCCACTTCCGCGCCTCGTTATGCGCAAGGCGACCATACGCGTCCTTTACTGCTCTGTCCTTTGGATTTATTTTTCTTCCAAAAATTTTGTTCAAACACGAAACAATCCCTGATTCGAAAAAAGGAATCGGCGTGCGTACACCATCGTAACCGGCACGTTCGCTATTCCTGAATTGGATCCAGCGCGCTGGACGTGATCCGACACGATCGATCGTTCCGCGCTGTCAACTCTTTCTTTCGCGGATACCTGCCCGAGCTTTTGACCGATCGTGCCCCGGTGATCGTGCACTTTTTCACCGACAATCGACCGAGCCGGCTTGATTTCTTGCCTCGAATTCCTAGCAGGCCTAGAGCCACGCTTTCCACTCGAAATGATCGATCCCGATGCACGAAAGTGAACGATCCTCGGCCGACGTGCGCTTTTTCCTCGGATTCTTCGGCCGCGGTATGTATCGGGTTTGGGTGAAATTGATCGGCCTTGGTCGGGATCGTTAATCAGACATGCTAACTTGAACAGCTTCAGCTTAGGCAGAGAACAAAAAGTGCTGCCAACATCTTGATGAAAAAAATAATCATTTTAAAATGAATGGGTGCGATTTCCAACCGATGCAGACAATTTCCTTTTGCATAAAAATCCGCAGACCAGCGATTCTCAGCTGTCACGGCGTTATAAATGATCCTACGATAATTTTGTCCTGCCGGAGTCAGAGTGGCGGCGTAGGCTTCCGTTTCTCGGATGTTCCTGGCGGTCAGAGACGCCCCCTTTGATTATCTATCGGCTAGCTAAGACGCTCCCATGGCCCTCTAATGAGAGCCTTAATACAACGTTCCCGGCAGCTTCCGATAGCGTCACCGAGCCTCGTTCCCGGAGAAGCGTGTCCGGCTGTGCACGGGAGCCTCGGCCGGGCCGTATCTCGCGGAACTTACGAGCCAGCCCGGCCACCTTTATGAATTTCAGATTATCGTTATTAGCCTGATTTTATTGCCGGCATTAATGCGTAAACATGCCGCGCGCCGGCAGTAGGTGTGCCCGGTTCGATTCGCTGGCTCGCTTCGTTAGTCCAGGGGCCCGAGTCCCGAGGCCTGACTTTAAATCAGCCACAATCTTCGCGGGCCCCGGCTTCTCCTAGGACCCCGGGTTATTGCCTTCGGCCAGGTCCTCGCCAACCAACCCGATCCCCATGAAAAATCGATTCTTTCCCGAAGGTCTAGCGTTACCAGCCGTCTCCTGGCGTTTTCAGGTAGCCACCGCTTTATGGGGACAGCGTTCAGAGCGGGATAGTGTTTCTACCGCAGATCGGTTTCCAGGTAGTTATAATTGAATCGTAAATACTCCTCGGATACTTTAGGATTACAGCTTGCTGGGAAGTCTGCGAGGGGGAATCTGATGGATCTCGCTTATTCGTCGATATTAGGGGAAACCGGCCGAATATGGGACACCGCTCTTCCTGGTGGCTCCTCGACATATTCTTAAAGATATTTAAACAATATTTCCATATTGTTTCTTCCGCGGGTCAGTTTCTGCTATAATCGAATCGCAAGTTCTGCCGAGATACTTTATACAGGATTACAGGTTGCTGGGAGTTCTGAGAGAAGTCTGATGGGTCGAGACCGTGTAAACTATTGTACGAAGATTCGATGGTTTCGTGGAGGAGCTGGGCAAGTTAGGACGGACGGTTTAGTGGACACTGTGGACAGTGAAGTGGGAAATTGGTGGTGAATGTGTTTGGTTAGGGGTTATAGGGAGTTTCTGAAGTAGTTGGAATGCAGATGTGTTTATCCTGTGTCCATCAGCATCCTCTGTTTTAGGGGATTCACTATCAACAGAGTAATCCCAGTCTGTTTGGCAGCGATAGTTCGATTTCGGCTATTTGTCAGGTGTCTCATCGACTGTAACTCGATGATCCTGGCTGAGAGAGTCTCGCATCCTGTTAGCTTACGATTTTCCACTTCAGTCGATTAACAACAGGGTAGCGACAGAATTAGCGACAGAATTAGCAACAGGCCTGATCGCGCATGAAAAGTAATGTTGATTCTCCGCGGACAAGAAAACTTTCTAGCAGCGACAACTTTAACGCGGTATTAACTTCCAGTTATTTTTATTTACCAGTTATTTTCGTATGTCGCAGAAACTCGCAAAAATAAATGGTCCTCACCGAAGAAGAATGATCGGAGTAGAATTCATTTGTCAATCGGGTCAACGTGAAAACCGTGCAACGCGAAAACGCTCTTACGCTTGAGCTTTCTACAGACAACCTTTCCGCGAATTGTTCGTGTTGGTTTGACCACCGCGAAACTGTTCACTGTACGCCGGAATGCAACTTCTTCCGTTTTCGAGGGTTGCGAAGAATCCGCGGCGCGTAAATTCGAGCGTGCGGTATGCGAAGAACGCGAACTATTGATGCGGAAATGAAAATATTTGGTAAAACGCGGGCGAGTTTGGAATACAGTGTTGGAATTGAGTGGCGGATTCTTTTCCGCGGATGCATTCCATTTCTCTGCGACGTGCATGCTAATTCTTATTCTCCAGCACATTCATTATTTGTACAAGTCATTATTTAGTACGTCGCTCGTAGTGTTACCGTAGAAGGAGATTGGTTAATTTGTTTGAAAGACAGTGTTGGAAAACTCATGAAACACTTGCGCGAAATACAAAATACTAATACACAGTTCCGCGTTCGCGGAATAAATTAGTTTTATAGCCAGGATTGTTTCGCAAGCAGTTTGTTTGATTTATTCTGCATACCGCAGGCAATTCGACAAATGAAGTCAGTAGTGTCAGTCGGAGGACAGCCGGGAACAGCGAGAGTCGGCTAACAAGGCAAAATCTCGGTCAACTATCTCAGTATACAACGATATCGACAGTCCGTTGGTGATGTACTAAGACCAGGATTGATGGACCAATCGAGCCCCTATCGATCATCTTCAATTGGATCCGTTTGTGATAAGTTAATATTGACGGAAAGGATGTTTCCGCGAGTTTCATCAACGAAGACAGATCGGTCAGCAAGTCGGATTCGAGAAAAAGCGAAAAACGTAGCGAGGACTGCCTTTTACGGTAGGATTCAACAGGGACGGAGCAATGAATTCCAGCTTTGATAGAGGGCACCTCTAACAATCTCCGGTTTAGTCGAGACGGGCGGATTGGAGCAATCCGTTCGAACAGATTGCAAGTAGTTTACAAATCCTCGTCCACGTTGCCAGCTTTCTTTCTTGTTCGCCGTGCTTTAGGATCGCGAGTAAACATTTTAGCTGGGGAAACCTCGTATAAACAAACCGTTAAATCAGTTCCCTTTTTTTATAGTCGCTTTGATAGGTCGAGCGATGTTTCTTGGAGGAATGACTCCTCCCAAAGTCATTTGAAGGTCAATATATTAGGTAAACCCAATTTTTCACCATTTAGAATAAGTTTTATGACATTTTGTTCTGTTTTTTATTAGCAAAAACATTGGGCTGGTCTTTTCCTTGCGTAGCCAGAAATTTTTGCCTTTTCTCGAAATGAAATCACGTTCTGAACGACCTAATATATATCTTTTTTATTTATTTTATTTAATGTAACCTGTGCAGTCATTTTACTCAGTAAACTGGATTGTGAGCTACTTGCTAGTGCGCTCATTCGTCGCTCAACGCGGGGTACGTTCGCGCCAGTAACAACAGTCGTGGAGGATCTAAGGGGATCGTAAAGAACGACCGGATCGGATCATCGTCGCCTAAGATGAGCTTGAAAATCAATTCGTAAGCGCGGCCGTATAATTCCGTTCTATACGACGTCGAATAAAGCTGACCGTGTTGCGGCCCCGTAGGCTGCTCTATCAACGCGCACGCCTGAGATATAGGAATCATTCTTCCGTGACTCTTTATGCAAATGCCGGAGTACCGGCTGAATATATGATTGCCCGGCCACCGCAAGAATATTCACCGCTCTGTACTCGTCAATCCGGCTGATTTTCCTTTGAAAAACTGCTTAAAACAGTCGCCGATTAATAAGCCATAAATACATAAAGATCCGCAGTCTAGTGATCAATATAAACCATTAGACTGGCTATCTTTTTTTTTTATTCTTTCACAATAAACTCGTACATGCTTTCTTGAATTTCATAGTAAAGAATCACCAAATAATCTTGGCTAGTAAGGACTAAGGAGCAGGGTTTCTGGAAATACTTCTTCTGTGGATATTTTTTTTACAGTTCCATATAGATTTGATGGATGATTCAGCAGACGTATTCGCGACGGTTGCCCGATGTGGAGTATACTTTGCTGTTGACTGTGGGACGCGTGTGCGCGGATAGTTCGGTGAAAAATGACGACGTTCCCGCGGAGTTTTTATTCGGTGAATTTATGCTTCTGCTCGCGGCCTTGCCCTGTCCTTACGACCCTCCGTGGAATAAAATATCTGCGCTTTCGAGAAATCTGTAGCTCGCGATGTATCGCCCGCTGTGGAGCTCGTTGGATTCCGGATGATGCATGGACAGCTGGCTTGTGGACAGCATTTGTCCTTCGTGTATCCCGGCTGAACTTATTAATGAGCTGTCGGAGCCTGAATTAAGTCGTGTGCATCAAATTGAAACAAGAATTTGCTTCAAGACACCTGTGCTTCAATTACGTAGCGATTCAAAGTAGTTCTCTTAGAAATGTATCCAATATCCAGTCCGCAGGATGTCCAGCGGTGTCCCGGTCAAATGAGCTAATGAACATTCTTTGATGTAGGTTATCCTGTATTATCACCTAGCCCGAGTAGCCTTAATAAGAATTTCAGTCGATATCCCGTCCATCAAATCCGTTACCAGAATGCTTTGAACCGTACTTCCGGTCAGAGCCAGCCTCACTTCACAGAAGCAGCGCTTCACAGATGATAGGTCAAACTGCCTATCCCGGAACTAATGGAGTAAACCCAATTGGCCTTAGAACAATAGGCCACCTGGTACCAGTAGGTCAGCGTTGGAGAGAGGCTGGTTACCCTAATTCTGGGATAATAGTTACTAATCCCTTTTCCTAGATTCCTCTAAGCACTCGCTCCATCAACTACGCGGAAACTGTTCTGGCATTCTTTCGTCAGCCACCCGCTGCGTAAGCAACAATTCCTCGCACGAATTACCCCACGAAATGAAAATTGTTTTCGCAAATTCTTAGCAATAATTAAACTGCGCATTTTCTGTGTTTGCAATTTGGAAGAAATTGTTGAAGTTATCAACACATTCGCTACCACCATTTGTTTCGCAGCCCGTCTACATCGTTAAATTGTTTTATTATAAACATGTTAAAATATTATGCTGCATAAAATATCGTCCTAAATATTCTAAATATTCAGCTTGCACATGCCAGAGGCACCACAATATCATCCCACTCTTTCTCGCGTTGTTGACGCAACTCCGGGAAGCAAAACGTCATTATTAAGCAGCGAACGTCCTTGAACGTAAAGTCAAACATTTCTTCATCGGAATGACAACACGTCAGGTCGGAGGAGACGTTGCCTCGGAGTCTTGAGGCTTGAAGAGCCGGCCCATCCCCCGGGACACATTGTCTAAGCAGCTGCTTCGGTTCCACGCAACGTTATTCCTGCCACCCCCGCGATTCCCCTGCCATCCCTCTTCGCTCGACGTATCTCTCTTTCTCTCTCCCGAGACCGGCGCTCGATCTTCATGCATCGCGCGTGTACCGTCGCCGACATTTTGTGTTTCGAGTGGCTTCTTTCACTGCACCCTTTAAAGCATCTTCACAGTTTTCAGACTCGTCATTAGCACTACTCGCCGCAGCAGACGGTTGTTAGAGCACCACTTGCCGGAGGGTCCACGCCGATGGATAATTTTATCCCGTCTGAGAACGTCTGACCTTGCGTGTAACTCATCGCCCGGAGAACCGTGGAGCTTCGCGGGAAACGAGGGAAAAGCGGACGACAGCTGGTGACGTCTCGGGGAATCAGCCCGTGCGCCCAATAACTTTTGTGGTCCCGTTCTAACCCCTTGCCCCACGATTTGTTTTACGGTTTCAGTGATTAGAACCTTTTTGTAGTCCGTATAATTTCCTGCAAAAGGAGAAAACTTATAACTAGACTGCGGATTTTATGCATTTATGACAAAAATGGTTATGTACAATTTAAGACAGAGGAAATATTAAAAAGATTTAATGCCACCAGTGTGTACGAGTTTGACCTTAATAAGATAATCAAAAGAAGGATGGAATTTTTATTTGGCTCCTGTCTCTTGCAATAGCTAGACGATCAATATTGTGGATATTTACGGCAATATTTAGTGGCGACGCGCTGAGTCACCATTCGAGTCCTAAAGGTTAAAGAAAACATTTGAATCAATTTATAAAAGTACAAAAAGGATATAGTTTCCGTTCTTTGTAACAAAACACTTGTCAATTCCTGTTTCCCAATGAACTTTCCCTCCGACCTAACACATATAAACAATGCCGTTCCGGGAAAACGGTTTCACCGATTCAATTTCTGCTCGCTGTACGTGTAAGCTGGAAACGGCGCGGAACGCACAGGTGGGCAAAAGGTCGCGGAAACCGCAAAGAGCGGGCACAGCACGTAACGATGTTACGCAAAATAGACAAGCGGGATATAACTGAAAACCGTGCGCGCGTTCGTAAAGGACACAGCGCGGCGGCGAGGGTTCCCACTATTAATTTCACCGGTGCTGGAGTATCCGCGAAGGCTCTCTGATAACGGGGCGAAACGAAACGAAACGAGTTATTTCAACTGGTACGGTCACTGTCATTTCTCTTCGGTTATTACAGTCGCGACAGGCCGGGACAAGCGGGACACGTCTTTCCACCTAAACGAGTTAATATTCATACACGGGCTAATGTAATGAATACGACCGAGAAGGCATTATCTAGACATCAAGTACACGAAGACTTCCAAACGCCATTTAAGCTGATGTAATCCCGCGCCACCCACGTATACCCTGTGTGCCTGTCTCTGTCTGGCCGTGGCATCCGCGCTGTTTGTCTCCCACGGAAAGGTCTCTCGGGCTGAGCTCTCCAGAAACATTCTCTCCTACCAGTTCTTCCATCACGAACGAATCTATTTATCAGCCTGTAACCATTCAAACGTCCCCGGGCCTCGAGACCATTCCCTTTCCCTCTCTTTCTCTTTATCGTTAAGTGTCGCTTCCACGTTACCATATTTGTAGCAAGGGGATGGTTCAACAGAGACGAGAGAAATCGTGGCTACAGGGTCAAAGAGAGAGAGAGAGAGAGAGACGCAGGGTTAGGGGATCCAACGAGCTTTAATTTTCCCGAAGATCTGGGTCGTTCGAAGTTTCGCGTTTTCCACAATGCGGTGTCGTCGTCTGACGAGTGTACCTAACAGGTTCGAGGTATTTACGAAAGACTGAACTTCAGAGGCTCCGGTTTATTCACAGCTCGACGCTTGACTGAACCCCGTCTCGCGCATCCGATCTATTTACGTTTCGAAACTACCGGGTTCGAGGATCGGGCGTGGTTCATTGTTCGCAGCCAGCGCTGAATTTATGATCTCGATGCTCCCAGACCGCGCGGAAAAGATCCGCGATTCCGGGCTTCGCTGCGCTGTCCTGGGACTGAGGGGTTGCGCACACTTTGGTGGATCGAAACAATAGATCTTTTTACCCAGTCCGTTTTGCGATATGTACGAATTTATTTGGACGAATAAGTTCATCGAATAATTCAATGTCAACTTTAGTTTAGCGAATTTTACACGGATTTTACCTGCTCAATCTTTTGGACCGAATCTGCCTGAAATCTGACGTTCCCCGAGCCACTCTTCCCAAGCCAAGAAAATCCTCGGAGCGTCATTGATTCTTAATGGATTACTTCTCTCTCTCTCTCTCCCGGAATCGATGACGGAAGTCGTAAATCTCGGGACCAGCGGTGGCTGTTATCTGTCCGATCAGCCATTAGTCGACGGGCGGTAACATGTATTTCTCGCGGCAATTTAGGCGGCTAATTCTCTTCGAAGAGTACAAAGCTCCTGGTGGGACCATAATTAGCCGGAATGGGTGTTAACAAATTGCACAATAATGTTCCGGAAAGACGGAGGAAAAGGACGGAGTAAAGAAGAAAAGAGGGAACGAGCGTTGGGGTCGGTCGGGAGGACACCAAGCTGCGCTTCATTAGGGGCCTAGGAATTAAGGATATTTTCGGTGGAAGGAAATTACAGAGACGCAGTTACGTGGCACAAAGTACGTGCAGTTTTTACGAAAGCCGTTCGTTCGGAGGTGGCGAGGAACGCGTTTAAAAGTCGTGCCGCGAGGCACGCCGTTCTTTTTCCCCGTCGCAGAAATGCAGTTAAATGGCGGCGCTGGCTGGTTCGTTGGTGGGGGGCTTAATGATACTTTCGGGCAGGGGGGGCCTGGGCCGAGTGCAAGAACTTTCACGGGTACCGGGTTTCAGCGGGCTGGAGCGCTCGGGACCGACGAGCCAGTTGGCTTTATTAATAAAATCAGGATGCACATAAATTGCAAGAAAAATTTGTGGGTAGCTGCATATTTCGCCTGCGCCCCCTTCGTTTCTTTTGCTCGGCCTGCTCGCCACCGACACGCCGCACTCGTGCTTCATCCCGAACGACTTTCCCAAAGTGCAGCCAAGTCTTGTTGCCGCTTGCTGATATTCCTGCCGTTGGCCGATGTTGGATGCCGTTGGCGTTGCTGCTGCTGCTGCTGCTGCTGCTGCTGCTTCAGGGGGACGGTTAACCGCTTCTCCGTAAAACGGCTTGGTGCACCGAGAGTGCCTCGTTAACCCGTAAATCGAGTGTCTTCTCAAACCGAAGAGAGTGCACTTCAGTGTACTTAATGTCGTTGGCGAAAAACGTCGAGCTCGGCGATAAGCTATCAACCGATTAGCGCGTCGGCTCGACCCGTCCGACGGTAAACCGCCTCGTGCTTCTTCGAGCATCGACCGCAGCCTCCATCGGACCCTTCCCGATCTCACAGCCGTGCCAACCCTTCGACGATATTCCAGTGGGAACCTCTCCGATTTCATTGGAATCGCAGGGGATGGCACGACCGCCCTGCCTCCTTTATTTCAACGCTGTACTTTTAGCTTTACCTTCCTCAAACAGTTTTATTTTGTCAATTGAAATAGAATTCAACGTTTCCGTACGAATCCGTATTGTCGCGAAGGGACAGCTTCGATCTGCAAACCTATGGTAGCTTCCGGCATAGAAACACTTCTATTTTCCATGAACTTTGTTGAAACTAGAGCTGTGACTTGTGAGTAGACTGCGGGTGATTCTGCAATTTTCAATTTTCGTAGGCTAACTTTAAGAAAGTGGAGTTATAGATGCATAAAATCCGCTGTCTAATTATGACTTCTCACTTGAAAGTGATCCAAGACATTTACCGGCGCATCCTGATATAAAAAAGTTAGCCAGGGAGTGGCTGCATATTGCAGCCTCGGTTGCATAAGGTGGCCGGTCGTGGAATGAAATACGTTTAAGAATTTTTCAACTGGTTCCGCAGGATCCAACAATGTTCCCGCGCGGTTCGAACCGCTTGCGCAACCGGTTGTGATTGACAAGTATGCTTGATTGTCTATGCCACACGGCATAATGGATTTCACGGTGATTCCTGGTTTTCATTGATTCGTTTCCGACGAGCGTTCATTTAAATGCAGATTATTTGCCGGGCAGGAAAAAAATATTGTAAATCGCAGGGAGTGTAGAGGTATAATAATACATACAGCGTATGCCTTCTATTCTTCTGAATGAAATCACTCGGCCCGGTCTAATATTCCTGCTGCATACATGATTATGAGCTGGATTTATTGCTTTACGATAATTTGCATAGATAAATTGCATCCTGCAACGAGGTCAGGCACAACAGGTCCACCCATGGAAATGAGTGTGCCCGGTGTGTCTCGTGCAGTCGCCGGCTGATAAGTCACTTTGTAAACATGTATTCGATAGAACTTCCATGTAAATTGATAAGCGATCCGACGGTACTTATAATCAAGAACAACTATTCTCGCTCGAAAGTCGGTCTAATGTATGTTCCAGGGCTTCCTATTTTCCGTGCAGTAAACGAATCCGGAATTCAAATCTGGGAGAAATTTGGGAGTGATTGCGGCCAAGATTGATCTTTTATATAGCGTTTTTGGCTACTGAAAAACTACTGGCTACTTAATTTAATGCCACGTGTACAAAACGTGTATATTAGTAGACGTTCGAAACCGCGATCCTAGTATTTCTCAGATCAGCTGAGCAGCAAAAATTCCGGGAAAGAAGAGGTGTGGCAATGATAGAGTGCCCTATCTGGAGCTAGCAATAAATATAATTCTTACTGTATTTAATTGGTGTAATATACATGAATGATTCTCCGAGTTACTACCTTGGAAAAAGCTGACAGCAGCCTTGAGCAGTCAGTCGATCCACACGTGTACTTACAGACCTCTGCTACAGAAGTGATTCATTCTCCAGCCAATTACGACTTATGACAGTTTCGAAAGTCTATACGGTGTGGATGGCCCGCAGTAATGTCCCGGAGTCAATTGTTTCAGTATCGACTGTGTCATCCCGGCTCATAAATGATTCATTTGTATACACTTCCGCGCGAAAATATTTCATAAATCACTTACCGCGTACGTGGGGAACGAGAAACGAGGAGATGCGTGACTTTACTGTTTGTACTGGGATTACCAATATTTCTCAATTGTACGTACTTGTACGTAATCATTGCCTCAACAATATTTCTCAATTGTATAATAAGCAACTTTATACGACGCATCCACAGTGAACGACTCTCGCGTTTTTATAGATTGAATGTGGATCTCTATCTTTATGAGAATTCATTGTCTGCACTGAATTTTATGCATTTATGGCAAAAACGAATAGGTGTAATTTGAACGAGTGAATTCATTGGAAGAATTGGAAAATACTTTAATAATTACCACGCCTTTTACCAAAGCTCAAAAATTCTAGCAACCACTCCTGCGATCCTGCAACAACTCCTTTCTTCGCCCAGCCTGAATCCTGCGTCAATTAGAAGATACGAGCGTCTGCGCCGGTAAGATAGGCCTGCGACCAGTCCGGAGTAGCCATGAATTGATTTCGCAGGGGTCCATGGTATTGCATATCGGTCGGCAGTGGACGAGGATGAGGTGCACGAGCCTCGAAGCAGTCGCTCGGGGAAGGTCGGTGTCGGCTAGGCTCACGAGGGCAGCGAACGCTCCGGGGAGGAAGAGACAAGGAGGAATGTCGGGTAAGAATGCGAGGAGGAGGCTGGGGAGGAGCGTGTGGGCGCGCGATCGGACCAGCGGATCGAGCGAGCAAGGCACGCTGCGGCGGACACAGCCACAGACAGAGACATTGCATCGAGGTTAAACGGCTGAACCCTTGCCGGACCCTTAGGGTCAAATGCCTAAATTGCCGCGTCACAGTCCGCAAGACAGCGCGCCGTTTATGCGAGCATTAAACAGAGCCGAGAGAGCGAGACGGGGACAAAGCCGCAGAGAATATCGGGGGATGTTACGCGACCACGGAGGATTCCTTTTTCTGACGTTCAGTTACAGGTGAGAGGCGCGATGGGGCCCTAGGCTTTCCACCCTTTATGGGGACCGTCTCGTGAAAACCAGAGCTGGGCAAAATAGTATTTGAAAATCTCCCAAGAATATGAAATATGTATCGCAATTATATGTTTCTCATTATTAGTGATAACCTTTGTGTCGAAATTGAAGAACTTGCGAAAGGAATGAGATAGAAATGAGAAATCTCTATTTTTCCCACATTCTGCAATATCTCAGCTTTATTTAAAAAAAAAGTCATCGCTCAATCTCATTTCTATCATTCAAACATTTTTTTACATAGTTTTGGCTGTTTCTTAGTTCCACCCCGTCCGCAATAAGTGCACGTTTAAAATTCGTATTTTGCTGAACAATCGTTCAGAATGAATCTCACGACCTTCGAAAATGAATGGTAAAAAGAATGAATTTTCCGAAGTTTCAACCCGACTCGTTTCGCGAGTATCGGATATCCGATTGCCCGACCGGTGGCGGCTCAATAATCGTTGCCCGGTGCGAGCCCGGCCGTGAATTGGATCAACGATGATTTACTCGAGCCCACTATCGTTAATGCAACGCATAATTCTGCGCCGGTGACGTTAACTAACTCTGGCCGCGGTCATCCCTCTTGCGGACACGAGGCGGTCGAGTACCCGGCGCGGCGCCATACCGCCGCTCTCGAACGGGAAAAGAATGAACACTGTCTTCCCGTGAAATCTGAATTCTATCTCTAGACTGTATCTGACGAGCCGATGCTAGATGTGCCCCGGTGAAGTTGCACGTTTCATGGACGATACGGGAAGAGCCGGGATGACTCCGTGAGCCGAGTCATGCCGATTGTTATCGCGGTGACTGATTCCGCGGGGACTTGAACTCTGACTAGAACGGACTGCGAAAAATAGGCTGCCCGTTGCCGAGGATACAGTCATTGGACGCGAATACATCAGAGGAGGCTAGGCATCCCTGAAGAATCCGGCTGCTGTTATTCTAACTCATTATCTACCAGACTTGCCCCAATTTAAATATATTCTAACTGAATGACGTAATTTGATTAATAGACTGCGGATCTTTATGCGAAATAAACATTGTCTGCACCGATTGCAAGAAATAGAAACTAAATGTTACTTCTTCCCGTAATGATGTTAATAGAGTTTATATATTCACATCTTCAACTTTAAAAATTGTTCAACAATTTCGAATTTCATATACACAATTAATATTATTTATTTAATGCTTTAAACCAAGTATGGTTTATGTAGCATTCATATACATAATTTTGCTATAAATGCATAAAGATCCGCAGTCTACTTGAAATGTTTAATGGAGGAATGTACAGCGTTGTTTACTCATTTTTCCAATGATATTTCAGACGGAGACAAATTAAGTTGAATTGCAAAGATACTCGCACGCAGCTAGAGCGTGTCTGAAATTTTTGCCAGCAGGAAGACCTAGATGTCTACATCCATTAAGATTATAGTTAATATTAATTCCCTTGCCAAGTAAGAATTCCGTACGACGAGAAATCCACTCTTGCAGAACTAGTTTGAAAGCAGCAGATCGTTTGAAAAAATATAAAAACCGAGGATGACCGTACAAAATGTTAATTATTCAGATACAAATCTTGTTTGCCATTAGCATTAGTACCAGTATTTTCGCAGAACATTAATAGAACATCTATTAATAGGATAGATGAAATTCAAAAATGAGATTATTAAGGGAGGAAACAGCATTCTATTTGGTTTCTATTCATTGAAATCAACGCAGACAAATTTTACTTTGCAGTAGAAGACTCTCGAAAATACTGAGAATATTTTCCCAAAAACGTAACCAACACACACGAAATCATGGGGACGTCGCCAGCACCAATTTCGCAAGGAGTATTGTGCAATGCACATGCATCGCAGTCGAGCAATGTCGTCGTGTACCGAGAACAGACGATGACGCGGTTAGCATTGAATTGGACAATATTAAGAGTGGCGGTCGTTGACACTCAGCGGGCCTTGCCACGCGAGATCTTCGTAATCGATGATCTGTGAGAAGATCCGGACGATCATCGGCGCCGGCTAAAGTTAAGCTGTCCCTAAAACTGACATTTCTATTCTTCCATGAGACAAGGCCAGCGACCCAACTCGCACGGACAGTGGTCGAAATAAGCTTCCTAGCTGGACAAAACTACTTCATCTTTGGGACTGACAAGGAACGTTCTCGATGATCGTGCATTTTCTCATACGAAAGTATATGTTATAGCGATCACGAAAATGTTAATTACAGATGCTACCTCATTTTTTACATTTGATAATATATCTTACGATTTTACAATTTCACATGTTCACCAAGGATGAACAAATTGGGACTTCCTAATGAAAGACTTCTGGATTATTGCAAACATTCTGAAATGACTTGCCAAACGACGACGAAAACTTGTGAGGAGGCGCTGTCAAATATCCCGGAACACTGTCAGAATCTGGGAAGGAGTGGGGGCAAGGTAATAAGCCGATTTCGCAGTGAAATCGTCGACTTCCTCGAGGTTTCGCCTGAGGGAAGGAGGTGCGAGAGGGCACGAATCCCGTCGGTCCATTAGGCAGTGTGCAGTGGAAGGTGTGTGTACGTGGGCCGAGGAAAAAGTAAATGGGAAACGGACAATTTTGCACCGATTCGCGATTACCGAAGTCGTGAGAATGGCAGGGGCGTGTTCGTTCCATGGCGGGCTTCCTCTAATGAGGAGCTCGTGCGTGCGAGAGGCCCCGGCCGCTCTTTGTTCGTCGCTGGCGCATCAGGGACAATCCCAGGACTCATTAGGCGTGCATCAAGATGAATCCACCAGCGCGGGTCACCCATGAAATTGAAATAATGGTACCACACGGGCACGCCGAGTCGCATCGCGTCGCATAGCGTTCATGCTGGTCCGTTCCGCGGCTACGGGAACCGTTAGGCGTGCCTTCGGAGACATCATCCGACGTCATCTTAAAGAGAGGCTTTTGTCCGACGAGAAAAGGTGGGAGTACAATGGACGAAAGAATATCTTGGCCGCCTTCTGGTACACCCGTGGTCATCCTGAACGACATTAATCGGACGGCCGCGTTCCACGGATTCCACGGACCTTGAATCGCAACCGTTAGCCCCGTAAAAGAGGGCTGGAGTGGGATTGGTTCTCGAGGAAAATAGGGTTCGCCTAGGACTTAAAGGGAAATCCCTCGTCTTTTAATAATTTTCTTTAACTCTTTGCAGTCGGAGCTGTGCTTTAACTGGAAAAGTAAACATTTCTTTCGACCCAGAATAATTTCATTGTATATTATTTTTCCATTTTATTAACTCGTTAGATACCAACGTGTTTAATAATGTAAACAATATTTACGCTACAGCAATTTTTAGCTATTTTATCGAACAAAAATTTATTTATGATGGAGTCAAATAAAGTTCCATGTAACCAGTTATCTAGAAAACGGAGTGCGAGTAACTGAAGGTTAAACAAACTGCGTATGCGAAGAGAATGCATTTCCGACTGTTTGTATGTAGAATTCCAATTGTACGACAATGCGATACGGTTAGGTAAAGCAATCAGTGATCCATACGTTAGGTGTATATACATATACAATAAATAATTAATCATAGGAGAGCCGTGTCTACGGACACCGACCGCAAACAGTATAAACTAGGATTGTTGAACAGCTGTTCGTTACGTGGATCTGGGTCTAACTGTAGATCACACCGCGATCAAACTTGATTTCCGAGAATCCCAGGACAATAGTCATGGTTAGAAGGGGAAAGCGGAAGTTGCAGCGTGTCAGAATAATGTACTGCAAACATTAAATTGCACGGACATAAATATTTACCGGGGGTACACACCTAACGATCGTAAACACGTCGTTAACTGCGGATATTGCTGTACGCTACCGCGTTCTTCATTTTTGTTGCGACCTTACGGGGAATTTCTAAAATGCATTGAAGACATTATCGTCCACACTGAGAAATACATACATTAATTTTTTCTCTGAATTTTTTAAATTAGCCTAAAATAATAATACACACTTCAATTTTGATCTACGCATTGTTAAATGAATAAAATCCGCAGTCTGGTTATTATTCGTTCAGTAACAGGAATGCTGAAACGCTAAGTGAGTGTTTGAAAATATTTTCATTGGTTTAATAAAATTGCTAGATCCCTGTTTCGAATAAACCTAAACAATAGGACATTTTTAGATACTCAGAATATTTTCACTGTTTTAATTTCGATCAACGCATTGTTAAATGTATAAAATCCACAGTCTAGTTATTATTCGTTCAGTGACAGTTTGATTTGACATAATTGTTTGATCGGATTAATAAAATTGGTAGATTCCTTGATGCACCTGTATAATTCTGCGCAGAACGAGTTGCTGGATTTCGTGGAACGACGCAGCTGCTATTAACTGTGCGGGACTCGTCTGCCCGGATAGTTCAGTGAAAAATGACGACGTTCCTGGGGAGTTTTTATTCGTCCTACGTCGCCGGAGAATTTATGTCGCCGCTCGTAGTTTATACTGTTTGCGGACAATGTACATACACGCACCGGGACGCACACGATCCTTCCCCGGTTCTACCATGATTAATTGCACAGCTAATTTGTCGGCGTACGCATCGACTCGTCGCGTGCCATCAAATCATTGAGCACCATCGAGTAGCAAGCATCGTCCCGTAGCGTTCCACATTCACGACGATCCACCCTTAATGTTAATGATAATATTCTACGTCCTTGGGGCCGGAATGATTTACCCTTCCTCACGGGTAATTTCTGCAGTGTCTGTTTAGACGTTGCAATATCAGCGTCTACCTAATTTTCATGAAATTTGCATCTCTGATATTGGTCCTCATTTATCCAACTTAACGTAGAAATTGCGTTAGTGAATTATTCAAGAACAATTACAATTTTAGACGTGAAGTAGCGATAGACCCTCGGAGACGTAATCCAATTATGTATTTGTTATGGGATTATTGATTAAATGCAGATTTTTAAGGCAATCAACGCGTTTCTTACAACTTAATAAAACCACTAAAAAAGAAATCAAATTATTGCCTGCATTTTATGCGACAATTCAAATGAATCAGATTTTAGGAAGAAATGTAGAACTCGGGGCCACATAACCTTCCTCTACTAAATACGGGAACGAGGCTCGTTCCAGGGGAGACGAAGCGCACAAGATGTGATGGCCGGAAAATTACGAGGATGGGGATTATTCGGTCGACCGCAGGCCAATTCGGTTGACAAGAATCAACGTTTCGGCCGGCGATGGAAACGCTTCCAGCGCGAGTCGCGGCAGCGTTAACGTGAATCGCGGCGAATTACTATCATTATTATCCCCGATGGTTGCCAGGGCGTGGGACTTCGAAAAGCCGGAAACCGCGGCTCTATTTTAATACGGACCACGGGACCTGAAGCTCTGCCCAGACACGAACTGAACGGCTAACATGCTACGCTGTTAGGTTCGCAGTTATGATGCTACAATAGGATCCCACGAATCAATGGAGAGTTCTTTACAAATCATTTATAAATAGACAGCGGATCTTCATGCAAAATAAAAACTTTCTATATGACTTACAACAAGCTGCAGTGAAATAGAAATTGATTTTCTTTCTTAACATGTTTGATAGGTTGAAAATTTTATGACAGCAATTTTTAATTCTTCTAATGTTTTTACCGTTTTAAATTACACCTACGTAGAAACAATCTCAGACAGATCAAGCTATGAAATAACTAGGAAATTTTGAAGGACCAAAAAATACAATATTTATTTGATACGCAGATCGCCACATTAAAAAATCAGTTATCAGGATATTGAGTATATTCGGGGTACACCTGTATCATTCGAATGAAAAATGCTGTGCATTCGTGAACTATGCATGAACAAATCAGCAAAGTTGGACATCGATACGTCTGAAGGGCTCCCTTTGAAAAATTCTCAAAGATTTTCTATTTCTCAGAACATCATAGCAGGTCTCTTAAAGGAATAGCCGGTCAGGTGCAAGCGGCTTGTAAAAAAAGCTGCAGTTGCCCGTGCATCACAGTGGCATCGACGACGACGACTGGGAAACGCTCGGGGGTCGGCAGGAATCGGCTGACGTTTTCCCGTTCCCCTTCTTTCGACGACATAGACGACGACGTCGACGACGACTAAGCTCTTGGGCACGGTCCTCCATTCGCCTCCTCGAGCCCCGTCGCCGGCGTCTCCTCAACGCCAGTCCCCTTTTGTTTCCAAGTTTGCGAAACTGCACGCGATTACGGCCGTGTCACGTAACTCCTCTTCGCCCGGAGCTGCGTCACTGAACTCCCTGACTGAACTTCACGCGACGAACCGCATTGTTCCGCTTCTTCGACTTTATCCTGGCCTGTGGACGGCGTAACCAACCCTAATCGCGGCAGTCCAAGCGCAATAACCTTCTCATTTCTTTTCTGAGAAAGTAGAACCCCGCTGGGACCTCGTAGAAATAGTTACTGGACTGCGAATCATGATCCATGGTTATTGAAAATAAGAGTGTGTTTGACACCACCTCGTTAAAGGTCAAAATAACATGACCTTCGCACGACCAGAAACACAAAAGTGAATATAACTAAGAGAGAGGGTATGAAGTACGAGCAATTTATTGCAATAACTGAAATTGTGCATTTGTTACGACTTAATACTCCATTGTACACGTTCGCGAATAAATGAATTTCACAATTTCCCCAGGAACAACTTTACGGCTATATTAATGGCGGAAGAAAAATCTGAAATATGTGATTGGAGCCGTCTAGTATTAAGACAGGTGACAAGGTTTATGGTCAGCTATAAAACAGCTGAGCGATTCATAGTCTACGTTCCGCGTTTCCTCCTAAGAGTTACATTCTGATGTCGGTGCTGCATTGTTGTTAACATGCGTCAGCCTGTCTTTAGCTTAGTTCTATTAATATTCTCGCTTGTTTTCCTTTAAATATGCGCACGTTAACAATACCAGTCTTCCCAGTACAGAGTATATTCGACTACATACAATAAACTGTCCAAACCATTCCTTCCGCATCCAACAGGAACAAGCTCGCAATGAGCCGATAATTACAAGAACCAGGCCGTAACAACGCGAACATTCAGCCTCGAATATGATCGTAGGACCAGTCGGTATCAAAGCAACGTCAGAGATCGCAAACGATAATGATAATTGGTTGCAACGATATTAACTCAGGTCCACGGGGAGGCCCTCGATCCGATGCTCCAATTTAACCTTCTATTTAACGTGAATCCGCTTCGCAGCAACGACTCTACATAATTATCCCCGGCAATTACGTTGTATTCTCGGGTCCCCGGCGTCGCGGCGCGCTGTGCATGATGATCGCATCTGTTTGACATTGAAATATCCTTGGAATACTGGAGAGGCTAAAATTGACATTTTTAGTGGAAATCTACACTTTGAAAGTGTGGAATAAATACTCTTTCGAGTATTCGGAACAGGCGATGGGTGGGAGCTAGATCGCGACTTTACTGTAGACATAATAATAGAGACACGTTTTAAATAATGAAAAATATATTACAAAAAGGTGAAGACTACAAATTAATTTTTTATGGCAGAAAAAAACCGCTGTCTTTGTCTATATCGTGTGAATCTACATATGTCTGTGGTTGTAAGGAAGAACGCCACACGTCGCATATTTTCACTTTCGAGATATTCTTTGACATAGGACATTGGTTAAATTTTTTCTGGTAAATATGTAAATCCTATACTCTAAACTCAAATTTTTTGAGATTGTGAGCGTTTTCCTTACAACCACAGATAGAGCTCCCAGCTTCAGGACATCACGGAAAGTTTAATTTGGAGTTTGACGCTATTACGAGGGTCTTAAATGCCAGCATGAAAGTTGATTTTCGTCGATTGCGAATGCAGCGTAGCACCGGGGCGAAAAATTGAATGGAAATCCGGTGGAATGGTCCGGCACAGCCCCGGAAGCGAGCCGAGTGTCTTCGACTGTTTCCGATTACCATTGGTAAGCGTTATCGATCGGTCGCGGCGGGTCGGATGAAGCGATATCTTACGGAAACACGAACCCTTCCGTTAGCTCGGCGTGCTAAGACCTAAGGCTCCGTTGTTCCGTGAGCTGAATATGGCCTCGTTCCTGGGAGCCGGTCCTCGTGTTCCTTGAAATTTACCGACCCAGGGATCCTCGCGAGGACAACGCGAGGTTCGATCGGGTCGTAGCGTCGGACGCAACGGGGCACCGTGAAAACGAGAGAACCTGGGGAAAAGGGAGGTGAAAAAGCGAGTGCGATCCGAGAGCCCGGCCCGACAGCCGGTCCACATTGTCACCGGGACGCACAAAGGCTCCCGTGTCCACCGTTCCATTACGGCCAAATAGCTCAGAGGAAGAGATTCCTCTTCTCTTTACCTCCACTTCTTCAGCGGCGGCCATTCTTCAGACCAGAATTACAAACAATCCTTTTGCACCCGGACCCCCGGAATCGCGGACTCTTCGGGACCATTTACTTTACCCGTTGTTTCCTCTCGTTCTTGCAAACTCGCCACGCCTTAGCCGCTCCTCGCCGCGGGACACCGCCGAATTTCCGTCCCCGGACGACACGCGGCTTCCCACAAATGCTCGGCGAAATAGGTGTATTCCTGGGAAATCTCATTAGAAGCGAGTCTCTTTTTCTCCCAGTGAGAAATAGCATTTTTGTGTGATCCTCTTTTGACTGAAAACAAATATTGGGTCTTTCGTCTCCGGGCTTGAGTTCTTGCTGTTTTAAAAAATTCTGAGGTCCAGACCGTTCTGCAGTGAAAATGAGAATGACAAGTGAGCATTTAATAATTACTGTGTACCTCCTGTTCTAGCTTGTTCCATTTCCCAGGTTCCAAAAATTGTTCCGAACACTCTAACTGCTCGACACACCTACGAAGTGGCTGTGAGGTGTCTGTAGGCTGCCTAATGGTTAGACACGCCTGATGTAGACAGATCGGATAAACGAGTTCGACGATTTCGACGTTGTTTCGTTTCGGGTAAGTCTGCTAACGACGAATCGATTAACGCTCTGTATCGAGGCGCGGCGAGAATTTAATTAGTACACTTTGTACGCGAAACTGGTAATGAGATGTTAGTGGAAACCAGTTCGTAGGGAGGAAAATGTCGGTGCCCGCAGAGATAGGGAAGGATGATACAGCATCACCATCGTCGGTTGTTACAGGCTTCTCGAGATCGTATCGAGACAATTATCGAGGCAGGTATGAGAGGAAACGATTAATCTGGAAGTTTGTAACAGGCTCGAGGGGAAAAAAGGCCCGCTAGGAGTGGCTTTAATTAGCCGACGTTTAGTCTTCGGGAATAACAAGTCTCCGAGTGATTAATTCATGCGGCCAAGGTGGACATTCGTCCGCTGATAGAGTCTATACCCTAAGTGTAATTCCTTCGAACGCACTTAACAGTATCTTTGTGTCTTTTTTTCTTGTTTCCCATTGCTTTTCGAGTGATTAACGCTGAATTAAACTACCGGACGAGTTCAAATGACCCATTTCAGATTTTTCAGCTTATTATCGGCGAAATCGTAAATTAATTTTTTCTAGCCAATCTCTGGAAACACAAATGAGATTCAATCTCATTTTCTCGGTTATCGATTCTCGGAGATCATTCCAGTTATTACATACAAAGTGGAAACGCCGGAGACAGTAATAGCATTTCGTTCAACGATTAACACTTCCATACTTAAAGATAATTAACAGTTTTGTTTTTCTGCTAGACCGATTGATTTGGTACATAATCAGTATCCTGAAAGTTCAATATAACGTTCCTGCTTCAGGTTATTAACAAATTCATTTCCAGGCAGGCAATACATGTAAATCGATGTAATAATTGGATTTTCTGGACGACGTTTAAATATTCTGTAAAGAATTTGATCGTCTGCGAGATAAATTATTCTCTTCTTCCGATGTTTAAAAGCGGAAATTTACGACCATATGTGAAATTGGCTATCCATGTATTCCTCAAGCAGTGGCATACAAATATTTTTCTATAAAGCTCGAAACAAGTCGCAGCTTGTTACTTCCGCCGTTAATGAAGCTGTATTCGCACCCGTCAAATCGCGGCAATAATTCTTTCGACGAAAGTCGCGGGAGACTTATCGACTTTTCTCCTACGCTTTCACCGAGAAAACGTCGCGTCGGATCGGTCGCGTAACGTCGGACGTCGAACGTCCGGCTGCCGGCGAATCCGTCTCGAAGACCGGACGAACGTCCGACTGAAATGGAACTCTGTCGGTTGCCCGGGGTTGAAAAAGAAATTGATTCGTCGTGGCGGGCGGGAGTGGTCGGCTGCAATTTATAAAATTATCCGGGTCCGTAAGCCATCGTAATCCGTTCGATTTAAGCCGAGAGTCATTAGCATTTAAATCAGCCTTCGTTCCGCATTGCGAATAATTTCCCCGGGTTTTATGTAGAACGGTCGTCGGCGAATCCGCGATGGTAGCGCAAAATTTTCGGACAATATCTAAAATAACACAGTATCAGAACATATGCATGTCTAACAAAATAATCCCAACAAAAACGAATTATGATGGCGACTAAGAGGACGACGACGTCAAAACATATACATATAGCATTCCATTGAAAAGATTGAAGGTCACCTTCACGTCTAACAAAATAGTGCAAACAAAACCGAATTATGATGACAACTAAGAGGACGACGTTCCAGGTTGAGACAGGTGACAGGGCGTGTTAAGGGACACTGTGGCGCGTATACAGGACCGCTTAGGGCCGGCTCGCGCCATAATGCGCGGCGTCAAGAGTCCACGCCCGTTCATACTAACGAACCGGTGATCTCCATAAATTTGAGTCGTGTTGGTCGCGGTGTGGAGCGGTCGTCACGCGTAATTAGTTCGAAGCTGCGACCCGTCGAATCGGAAGCGAAGCTGCGTTGGTCCACGCAGTGCCATTATCGGGCACACGGCATTATGGTCCCGGCGTCTGGCTTGTATCGCGGGGCTTCTCTCTCGGTAGCGTGTCAAGACGAGAGGGCTGCTCTCTCTGGCAGGCCGTCCCGCGACCAACTACCCTGGAATTGGAATCCCGCGTTCGTCCTTGCTCCATGCAAACGAGTTTACATGCAAATACGCTTACCTGCCATAAACCAAACGCTCGCGGGGACACCCGTGCGCTCCACCGCACCGCTCTATCACGCCGACCCCGTGTACCCGACCTCTCTACTTCATCCTGGACCCGCCACACGGTTTACCCGATATTCCCCTGCTCGCCTACCGAGAATCTAAACCTGACCTATCACGCGCCACGCCTTTGTGCCTCTGGATACCTCTAGACCTCTTGTCTTGCGATTATTATGCAGGGTCTTTCAATAAGAGCGACAGAACTCTGAATTGAAATGAGACGAAAAATACGGAAGGTAATCTAGTACTCACTGCTTTACACGTGAAATACAATATCATATAAATGACCACAACGATTGCGTTTGCTGCAAGTAAGTCAGGTCGTATCTCACCCATAACACGAATTATGTTTGCTTTAAGATCATTAACAGTTTGTGGTAATGTACGAGGGAATTTTAAAAGAATTATTATGCTGTATAAAGTGCACGGAATTTTTTTAAAAAGGTCCAAGTTCGAGATGAATGGGGGGAAGAATGAAAATTTTAATTTTATTATTCTGAGAAAACCTTTATGGTTCCACATCAATGGAACAAAATGAAATTCTGTGATAATTTTAATTTTTTCGTTCAAGAACAATGTACGATAATAAAGGTTTATGCAAAAGCCCAGTTTAAGATATATGAAAGGGATTGAAAATTGGGGAATATTTCCATTTTATACCACTTTCTCAGGAAGGTTTTATAAAGCATACTTCCATAATGAATTTCCGCAAACGAGTAATGGTGCAATGGGGTTTTTTGACGCAGCAACTATGTGGAATATTCGCCCTCCATTCCGGTATGCGAGTTTTATTCAAGCTTTATAGAGTATTCATGTCTTTCACTGTTAATAAAGCAGGTCTCTGGTGTGAGAACGAATTTTATTCATTACAGTGTCCACGATTGTGCAAAATATGATCGAACATACAATTTTACTGAAATTTAACGTAATTCTCTTCTAACGCTAGTAATATTGTATACTAAAAATAGATTTTGCAGTCAAAAATTCGGAAAAAATTCTCAGTGATGCCGGTAGGTAGAATGTCCATGAATTTTTCATAATTTTTAAGCAGAACGGGAGGAATGGAGTAAAAATATCCTTGTGATAGAGGTACGAACTCGAAACTTGCCACAGGGGGGGCTCTATGAATAGTATGAAGAAAGATCGATTAGGTTAGGGGTTACATGTGACTACCTTATTCGTCTACACCGATTGCACCGATTCCAAGTGGCCTTCCGGCGGAAGTCGCGCCATCGGCTTTCGGAATCGGATTTACTACACGACAGGGGCAATTCCGCCCCCACCCTCAATCCCATTCCTTTGTTCGTCGATTCATCGCTGTCGGCAGTAGGAGAAACTTTTCGATTTTCTAGAGCTACGAGTTCGGAATTCGTAGATCTAGGAACAGTTCCTGCGGAATCGACGATGACGATTCCCCTCGGGGAACATGATTCCGGTGCGCGAGCGAGAGTGAGAGAGAGTCACGGAGGGCGGCCCCGAGAATGGATTTTCGATGGATCACGGGGAACATTAAAGTCTAATGACGGTATTCCGGAAAAGAATCACGTATTATATACGACAGAACCGAGCGATAACGCGATGTAAATGCGATATTCGATGGTGCCCGGGTGCTGGCGAGAGATCGCGTGCCGTGATATATTTGCAGATTCCAAACATATCTACCATCGTATCCCCCTCCCCTGATTCTTGGCAAAACGTACTCGCGTTAAGATAATCTATACGTGTTCTCAGAAGGTAATTACCCTCGCCAGATACGGTCGTCGTTACTGACGTTGCTTTCAACCGTCTAACTGAAAAAGAAAAAAGAAGAAACGCTATATTCCCGGATCTGCACGTTCTACTAAATTATGAATTAATTCGGCTGGGTTGCTTTCATTCCCACGATCACGGCCGATTTACATATTCCGCCATCGTTGCAATACGGTGACACTAATTTTATTCACGTTGTTATCTGATGGTTTAACACGTAGCGAGATGTTCCAACGATCGGCGCCCCCTTTATCGAATATTTTAACGCGATTAGAAGATCTCAACACGTGGTCAAATGCTTTGAGGATC
The DNA here is from genome assembly GCA_028455605.1 of Lasioglossum malachurum. Taxonomy (NCBI): domain Eukaryota; kingdom Metazoa; phylum Arthropoda; class Insecta; order Hymenoptera; family Halictidae; genus Lasioglossum; species Lasioglossum malachurum. The sequence goes on from CM052318.1 coordinate 2,262,609, forward strand.
TGTACCTCTTCCGTGAAACGTTTTACGTAATTTGTTAGACGAGGAAAGAACAATTTCAGATGGCGAAGGGGTGCGAATAAATATACCTCACGAGGAGAAGTTGCGGGAAGCTTGATCGATCGTTTGATTGCATAGCTGGTAAACTCGCCTCGGTGTACTCGTATTCGGCGCTCGAATAAATATTGTTTAAAATAATAAGAGCGAGCGTATTTCCCGCGAAAAGCCGCGGCTGAATGGAACTACTCGAGGTTCCTTCTTACGTCGCGGCTCGGATAAATTTCACGGTGCAATATTCGCGGGGCCGCGTTTTATCAAGCGCGATAAATCAGCATAAAAGCGCGGCGGGCAAAACGCGCGAGATTCGAGCGAGCGGTTTGCCGGGGGCAGACATGGCCGTCGCTCTCTTTTTCTCCCCCGTGTAATCGTTATTTATGTAACGCTGATCTGACGTCTGCATTAGCGTTTCGTCACGTGGCTTCTTCTGCTTCCGTTTCGCATTCTACGTCGACTTTTTCCCACCTCTTCCGCTGTACCGCGTGCATTAGAATCGATTACCGACCGGTATTAACGTTAAACGGGCAACGAGTGCTCATTGCTACGCTATAAACGATGATTATAGCCAGCCACCTGCTATTTGTTCGCGATAGGCTACAGTCTGCCGCAAAAGTCTTGCTGAACCTCGATGTGTGCTTCAAATGAAGCAGATTTTGTTCATGTTTCATGGAGAGTCATCAACTTGTATGTAATTTGTAGTTCTGGTATCGTATTCAATATACAATTACGATGTAATTCGATTTTACAGTTGAAATAAAAGTACAGTGTAATTATGAATTATATATCAGAACAATAAGAGTTGGAAAAAGAAAAAGATTAATATCAGTGATGAACATGTTGTTATTCACAAATCCATATTGTGTGATCAAAAATGAACTTGCTTATTACGTTCGTCTCAGAAAAGAAATATAAATTGTGTAATTTAATTACGTAATTCAAGTACAATGTATGTAAATTAGCACAACTCTGTCTTTCATATACTCATGAATTAAGAATTGACTTTATGGTGGCCATAAAGCCATACATATTTTCGGATCGACTTGTTTGATCTGTTTAATTGACGAGAACGTACCGTTGCAGTCGCGTGAAACATTGTTTTCGTTTCGCTCACAGCTTTCGTTGGAGCTTTTGTTGAACTTCGCGACGGGAGTTCCGTCTTGAAACGCGACGCCATTTTGTTGCCGACGACACTCGACGACAAGACTGTTTGTCTTGGAAAATCGGAGCAGTTCCCGGCGACTTTGCCGTCGACACGGTCGCCTTTTCCGGCGACGGTTTACACGGACTTCCGCTAAAAGGATTAATTATCGTGCTCCCAAGGACGATACCCGAGGATCGTGGATCCAAAGGGACTGAAGTTCGGAGAGAGGGAGACGGTACCGAGGGAAGTGACCAAAGACGTGATGAACGATGTGAAAACTAACGATTCGCAAGTGTCGGGTGGAGTTTGCTCTTCGCAGACGTTACGCTCCCTTTGACACCCGCAACACTAACAGGTACTTCTAAGTAACTCGAAATTACTTATCTCGAATCTAATTTGCAAGCCAACTCAAAAGGGTTCATTTCTAGAAAACTAATCGATTCATTTATTCCTGCGTGCGTTACAATAATTTAATTGTGTAATCGATCTTCACTGTTAACGATGTAAAACTTGCCACAACGTCACTGCGATGTTAACAAGGCGAATCGTAGCGAAGAATGTAACGAACCTGTGCGAAAACATTCGTATTCTCTTGCTCGTCTACCAGCGTCCATTGGCGACGCTAATTAATGTTACCTTTCAGAGGTTCGTCTTCGTCAGGGGATATAAATTACGTGGCTATGAATCTCTCTCTTCCTTGTCGACGTAGTTAAGCAGTTTGAAAAAGATGCCGAGAGGAACGATGGAAGAACGTTGAAAAAAGTTACGAGTGATCCGGGTAAATGGCGGACGCTGTTGGCTCTACAAATACTGTTACTCCACTTCCGGATGATCAGAGAATCGCGTGTAATTCGAAGCGGTGACAAGTGAAGCGAAGTGCTTGAAAGGTTACACTTTGCTCTCAGCTTTTTCTGGGAACTGTCATGTTTTAGACTTACGCGCTTTCCGGATTTTCCTCGTAATGTTCTACACATGTTTGTTTGATCTTGATAACATACTCGTTTCGCATAAAACTCCCGTCTTCTCGCCTAAACATGTCCAACGACCAAACTCACGAACATAATCGTCAACGTTCCAGAAGGTCCAAAAAATAACGAGACAAAATTCCCCAGCCGGAGCAGAAGGGTTCAAGGCTGTCGCCAGAAATATTTCGTATTCTCGGCGAGTGAGAGGTCCCAGAAACTACCGATCGCCAAGAACACGGAGCACATGCTGCATCAAGGCGACGCATAACGGAGCGGGCAGAAAATTATGAGAAAGTCTGTGGCGGAGGCTGATATTTCGACCAAGTTTCTGTACTCGCACTCGGGGCTAAAAGCCTCTCGAGTTGCGGGCTAGCCGGCGGGTGCCAGCTGCGTCTGAGGAGCAACCATCTCCCATCGTTGCCACGACGATAATTTACAAACAATTATTCGGAACCGGCTGCTGGTGGCCCTGGGCTATGTTCTCGTTCCCGTTTTTCAGCTTCCCATCTTATCCCCCCCGTTCTCCTCCACCAAAACATGGACGAAAATGCTGTTGTAAAGAGGAAGCTTCGATCTTTAAATCCAATCTACTTTTAACCACGAACTACATTTTTCAAAAGTTCCAGTTTCTCGCCCGCTACATCGCGAAAAAAGTGTTAGGATAAAATGAGCGATGGATGATGGAACTAGAAGCTTCTGGCTTTAAAATTAGTCCAGATTTATTGCCGTACGATTATTTTTTGAAAAATGACCACAGCTGAACACTCATCTGTCCCTCATTTCAAAAACTGAATCTGTCCCTCGGCGTCAAATTGACACAGTGTTAAAAATTGATAAAATAACTAGGTAAAAGTCTTAAAGGTAAATAACTTATTTCGGGAAAACTGTGTCAAATTGACACGAGGGACGGACGAGGCGATTTTCAAGAATTGTAGTGTTGAAATACTTCTTGGACCGTAGAAAGAGAGGAGAGAGGAGAGAGGGAGAGATAGCTGACTCGGAACTTAAAAGTTAGAGATGCGAAGGCAAGTTACTTGTTGACCGAGTGTCGCGCGTGAAGCTCGATTAGGGGAGTCGGACGTCCCGAGACGTGATAACCCGGCAGCGATTTAATCGAGACATCGGCGCCTGCTGGTTGTCTCTGATAACGATGATCGTTCTGCCAAGGAGATTATCTTAATGGAATTTAATCGCCGGATTCGTTATATCGGCCGTCGGGGAACGCTCCCCAGCCAGAGACAGAAAATTTCAGCCCACAAGCCAGAGGCACGCGCCCGGCCATCGTTCCTAGAGCCGAGAGGCCACCTACCTAATTCCTGCTGCTCGTAATTCAGCATTAACTCATCCCCTGTCGGGCCGAGCTATGGCAGAAATTCGATTATGAACTGCTCGCGGCTAATTCTTTTGTCCGGCTTAAAATATTTCGCTGTGACAGCTACTCCCGCTGCTGCCTGCATACTAGAGCAACATTCATCGCGGCCCGCTGATATCACTCTGAGCTGGCACGATTCTAAAGACTTTGATCGATCACCAAGCCATTCAGTTTTCTTGGAGAAAGCCGGACTGTTTAACCAAGTTTTATTGTGCGCAAATTTTTCGCGCTCATCCCTCATCAACTTCATGTGCGGTCGTGTGTCAACTTACCTCTCGTTTACGTTCGATCAGGTGAATAGAAGAGGACGTGGCTTACCTGAAACAAAAAGAAAATTATGGTCAGTATCTGTCGACACGATAATTCTAAAAAAAAATAAAAATGCTACAGCAAATATTTCGTCGTTCTTTTCGTTAATACGAAGAAGAAGTATTTTTATATTCTTCAAATGTCCTCACCGTTTTAAATTACACAGAATTGATTAGATGAAGTTCAAAATTGTTGGAGAATTTAAAAACCTAAGATGTCAATGTACGATTTCTTCTCTATTAAAATCATTAAGGGAAGAGATAAGACAATTTTTAAATATTTTGCTACTTTATATTTAATATTTATCTACGTTACAAAAAGCTCTTCCATAAAAATCAGGAAACAATGAAAGAGTTCTTGCGCGAATCACATTTTCGTCCTCGTACGTGCGCTTATTATATCTCGCGAAGACGAGAGGAGTATTTCGCGATTAAAATATCTCGTGAGAACGAGATTACGAACTGGAATTGCCGCGTCTTTGTCGCCGGACAATCGAGTGTAGATTCGTCAGTGTTCGCGCAGGAGTTTCCGGTTTCCGCGAGGAAATGTAAAAATCATCGGAGCGAAGTGGGAAATATGAAAACCATAGAGGGTCGGCGATGTCGGCGGGACTGTATTCGGTTAATTCGTCGCGGTCCATTTTCGCAAATTGAAATGCGAGTTTCTCCCGGCGAAGTTCCATCCGGCAGTAGGTTAAACGGATTTTTATTCATAGTTCGCGGAACTGTTCCTCGAGTCGAAGCCCTGCGACGCGAGTGGCATTCTCGCGACTCTCCCCCTCGTATTTTGACTATGGCTTTCAACAATTTATTTGCCGGCGCGAGCCCGTGTTTGAAGTCCCGCCCCGGCATTATACAGAATTAAATAGTCATGTTAAGCTCGACGTTGAGAACATGAATATGTACCGAGGCAGTATTTACATGGTAGCTCGACCACCGTTGCGAACGTCAATTTGCTTTTGAGGTCGGTCCGATTTAATTAAAATTAATCGCGCCCGCATCAAAAGGCGAGAACAAATACCGAAAAATATGGGGTCGGATGTATTATTTGTTCATTCGATTCGGAGGATATAAACGCGTTGCGAACAGTATTACCCGGACAATGCGCGATTTTTGGTCGATTTGCTTTTGAAGTTAATACCGCGGTTTATCAGGAATTGCTATGCCCGTTGTCAACCGCACAGGCCGCTCCTGTCGGCCTTTAACGGAACGAATAATTCTCTGTACCACTTCGCCGAAAAAAAAGAGAAAAAATTATTCTAACGTCACCGTTAGGAGTTGCAGCGTTATCAGACTGCATACCGCCGCTGGTCACAGTTACATTAACGACAGAAATTTCACACTTTTAGAACTTAATGCTCATTTAGAACTAATAATTAATACCCTTTTCGTCGTATAATAGCGGTAATTGCGTGTCCATTACATCCTAATGCAAACCCATTAAACTTTTATAGAACGGGTTAAATAGTCAGGTAAAACCCTGTTTCCTGCAACGAGGGGGAGAGGGAGGGAGAGAGTACATCAAACAAATTGCGAACCACAAGAAATAGCGCAACGGCAAAAACGTTAATAAAGTTGCCCCCAGGAATGCAAATGATATTTTATAGCAACACGAGCAGATGAAAGGGTAGCCACATATTGATAAGCCCCATTAAATGAGGAATTTCTAATGAATTTTTTAACCACATATTAACACATTCAGAAACGTTACAGGTGAATTGATTGAAACAGGAAGCATCAAACGGGAATTTAAAACAGGTATCACGCGAACAAAGCTACACCGACAGCTATTATCATTCCGGAAACCATAATAAACGTTCCGTCTCTCTCCGTAAAAATAAAATACGTTCATAAAAGCTGTATATATGTATTGTATATGTTGCAGTAAATCTATATAAAATTTAAAAAGATAATCGTCACCGTCTGATATCACAAGATTCTTTATACTGCAGATTTTGGTTAAACTATTCCTTGCCTAGATCAGTGGTTCAAAAGCTCCGAGTGTTTAATGTTCAGTGAGTTTCAGCGTTTTTGACAGGTGAGAGAGCCGCCACACTCATAACTTTTGAACCACTGATCTCCTAGGATCGAAACTTGGACTTCCGGAATTTCCTCACCCAAATCTACTGGATTACATACGAAGAAGGCAGAAATTTATAGGAGAAAAATGGGTGGAACACAGAATAAGCTAATTGAGAAAATTAGCATATCAACCTGCACGCGTCACAGAGTGTAACAAAACCACCGTATCGTTTATTCCCAGCGTCCATCGACCCGCGGTAAAAGTTCCTTCGTGGTTCTCGAGTGGAGAAACGGTCTCGCCGTTTCCGGTCGCCGCGCGGAAGAAGGAAAATGGACTCGCGAATATAAAGCGAAACACGATCGAGCTCGTTCGGCGTCGTCACGTCAAGATCGCGAGGTCGTCTCATTGTGAGCGAGAATCGCCAGCAAACGCGCGGCTTTCACGCCGGAAAATTGAAAACGAGCGTCCCGAATAGGGGGATGTAAGAGGGTGGAAGTCGAGCACCGACGTAATAAGCTGCGACGTGACCATCCCGACGACTCGGCAACGGAATGATAAATGTTACCGTTTCCGGTCCGCGTCTTTATTGACTTGACAGCTGCCGCGTTCACCGGAACTGAACTCGGGAATGCCGGCTCTGACGAGACGCCAAAGGGAAGGGTAGTTTCCCCGGCTGACAAATGGACTTGCACTTCGAAATGCGATGGCTGACCTTAAGTACACTGGGCGTCCTATTTTCGGCAGAATTATTCAATATTTTCTGTCATCCGCTGTTTACAATGGAACTTCATTTATTAGGTCGGTCGGGAAGTCATTCCTTTTTTTAATCAACGATTGGCGATTACCTCCATCAATCGATTGATTCAATCGTGGATTTTTCAATGATTACCTTTTTTAATCGTACGCATTAATCAATCGATCTTGATTAAAATTTTAATCGATTAATGCCCAACTCTGTTTAGTTCTATGATCAATAACGATATTTGAGGAAACTGCTCGTAGAATTTTTGTTTTTTATTAGCAAAAGATTTGGCTGCTCTTTTTCTTGTGTAAACAGGAATTTTTGCCTTTTTTCTATGTTATTCAGTAGATTTGGGCGAGAAAATTTGTTTTCATAGTGGCATTTTGAAAATTCCAACAGCCCGACAGAGTTCGAACACTCTTTTATCAACATTGTTTTATTTTGCACAAAGATCTGTACAAAATGTCCGTATTTTCTTCAACAATTTTAATGGATTGAAACTGTTACAGTATCGTGATAATGAAGGATCGCGATAAGTGCATAAAATCCATAGCCGTCGCTCAAGAACAGCGCTAACTTCTTTCGCCTTCCACTTAATCAGAAGAAGATCAAACACGTCGGCGGAGCTTGGCAGCATTTCGCAACAACCGCCGCTGACATCCATCGGTCTTAATACACAGCCTAAGTACATAATCGCATTATTATCTGATGTATACTCGAGCAGCGCTTCCACTCCAGTAATTATTAATTGTTTATCAACTTGGCCGTTGCTGTACCAACTTCGCCGAGCGAAAGAGAGATAGAGAGACACGGAGAGAAAGGGTGGGAGGTTCATTACCTTAAAACAGTATTTCCCCGGACGTAAACTCGCGGGAGCTTTCCCGGGCGAAGGGAGCAACTTATTATCGACGCGGAATTCCTGTTCTCGAACGGGCAACAAACCGTGAACAAATAATTGCAAAAGAAAGAACGAGAGTGAAGTTGCTGCGCTGGGAGTCTGAAAATTTGATTGCGGCAACGTTACGGTTGTGTACAATAAGGAGGCCGGCAACGAAGTTCCCGGAAGCTGAGGGTCGGCAACGTTAAGGTCGATTCATACTATCCGCACCGACACGTACCGTTTCCGTATCGGCACCGTTCCGACACGTAGACAGTAGTACTCATACTATTCTTTGACAATTAGAAATATATCTAATCTAAACCACCTTTAATCTTAAAAAGTTATGCTGCCCTAACTGGATTAGCAAAAGGTTAATGCGAAAGCTCTTTGTTAACAATGTCCCGCGACGATGCGGCCGGAATGTCGAAGTCTTCGGGGTTTCCAAGTTCGAAACTTTGTGCGGAACGCGTTTAACATCGGTGAATAACAACGGACCACGGTTCCCGACGCTTGTCGCGCGATTAATTCTGTTTGCCGCGTGCGTGCCGCGACACAGCACGTGTTCTTTCGTTGTTCATCAATTCTGAAACACTCGGCTCGTTCCGTTTAACGATTCATTAGAGCGACGCGATAAAAATCGAGTCCCGCGACCGACCGCTACGCGAGCCATTTCCACCTGAATTAAACAGATAAATCGACCAGATAATAAACAATTAGCTGGCAAACGATAGCGTTTATGACGGGCATCCCTCATGACGCTAGAACCATTTAGATTCGCAAACTGGGCTCGTATAACGTGCTTCCACTCCACTTCTACGATCAAGTGGGCTCTCACGAGGGCTCCTCCATAGGGTGCGAAATTAATATCAAATTTTCATAATTGGTTCAGGAATTATTTAATCGAGGAAACATTTGTTGAGATGTCTTTTCTGATAGACATTACTAGTTGGACATTTGGAATCTCCATTTGTTGGTCATTCATTGTCCCAGTATTTCCGTCAACAAAATAAAATTGTTTTCTCACCCGGTTTTCACAAAGCAAACCAACAAATGGGGGTTTATATAAAAATCCACTGGTTATAACAATCTGTCATTGCCCCAAAAATTGTCGCTTTTAAAATCCGATAGGAAATCTGCATATTCCCCAATTTTTTACCAGTTCCAACGTATATTGCGACAGGGATTTTAAATAAAATGTCGGAAAAATTCGTTGATACGTGCCTCGATGGCTGCAACCAGCTCGAATTTTTCCGAAATTTTTGCATGCGATTACATAGGGAAAATGGAGCAAAAATGGCTAATCCGATTTTTCTCGGGAACTACATTTCTGATAAAGGTGCGGATTTGAAACGTTTCACGGCGCGTTCGCTGCGGGAGATTTGTGGACACAAAGCAGATGTGGGGAATTCGTGATTAGACTTTATATATTCAGTTATTATTTCCTACGTGGAAATGAACACTTTTTTGTTGTCAGTCTCCTTGTTGTCGTTCGGAAAGTAATTCCGTTTTTCGTGTAGAAAGAAAGTACCATCGGATTACCATTTTCATCGCCTTTTTCAACATTTCTATACGTTGCAAATTTCATTCCAAACGAAGTCGTAAAAAGTGTTAATTATAAAAACTGTAAGTTGCCTGAAGAATCGCAAAAGATCATAGAACAAAACGTCATTAAAACTTATTCTAAATGGTAAACAATTGCCTTTCATTTTCCGTTGAAAGAACGAAATGATTCTCCGAGCGACCAAGTAATTCTTCTTCGTTCTTCGTGTAATAAAAATAGCATGAAAAGATGGATGTCGATTTCACGTTATCGTTTACGTTGTACTCGAGATATACGAATGTCCAATCGTGGCCCGTTACAGGGCGCGTTACATAGTAGCGGCGATAACGTTGAAGAACTCAGCGAACAGTAGGCAGCGACTGTAAACCACTAAGCAAATCAGAACCGGGCAGGTTCATCCGTTACACGGCGGTGCGATTAAATAGCCGTGTTCCCGTCGATATTATCTCGCAGGTGTCAGCCGGGTAACCGCGAACACGACGTACCCGTGTCGCATGCTCGCGCGCGTAAAACTGTCAAACTGATATTAACTATTATACAACGCTAACGGTGTGCCGGGTTCTCCTCGTTCGCCTCGTTATGCACCGGCGCGGCGGACGAATTGCTCCCGGTTGCAGGTGCATCTCCGTCGAGCTCTCTCCACGGATGAGGGATCCACTTTATCGGGCAGCTAGTAGAACGACCGAATATTACCGCGACTTTATACCGCGTTAAAGCGTCAGCGCAATTTCCCCTTGGCCTGTTGAAACGCGAACGTTCCCGTTTACCGGATTCCAAGCAGCTTTAAAGAATGCACGGTAGCGCGCGTCCGCCACTCGTCGCCGTCCTTTTCCCAACCACGGTCGTAAACGGTGTCCTCGCATTTCTTGCGAGAGAATATATGCACTCGCCAAAGGATATCGATTCGCGATACGCTGCCAGAGGCTCGCCTACTCCCAGCCGCCGTATAACCCACCGTCCCCAATGAATATTCATAAGCACACTTTCGTCGAGCCCGCGTTACTATGAGGAATTTTACAGCGGCAAATTATTCGCCGCGATATATCGACGGGAAAGCCGCGTTTTTTCTCGCGCGCCCGCGCGCCGAGCAAGGGGAGTACGCCTGCCATAAGTCAGACGCAGCGCGGTGTTCACAGCGAACCGATTTCCTGGACTCGCGGAGATTCCTGTCCGGTGAAGCATATGATTGGAGTGGAGTTCTTGTCTAATTAAACGACACAGCCTAGTAAAATAGTAACTTTAAAGTGAACTTTATTGTCAGTATCATAGTATACCAGGTACAGTTACTCGAATTAATATTTGGACGCTGTAAAAAAGACGATAACTTTTTTAATATTGTACTATACGATTTGAACTTTTTTGGGAAGCTAGAGCAATTAGTTTACCATGGGATGTGAAAAGAAATTGATACCTCGTACAATACTTAGACGTTTAGTAATTGATTAGAGATACCAACATGTATAATAATGTAAATAGTATTTTCAATAAGATTTTGCCAGGTGAACGAATTTTTAAACGTCGCTGTTGCATTGCTAGGGAGACAATGACTTAAACTGTGGTGCAATCTCTCCGTTTCTTGCATTTTTCCTGAGCTTTGTACGTGGAGCAACTTTGCTGTGGAAAACACGTTTTTAAAGGACAAGTAGCTAGTCATCCGACAACACCGTACGGAGACCACTCGTACTTCAAAAGACAGCGCGAAGAACAGAGAAGCACGGGAGAGAAGTGGGTCAAAGAGTGTATAGAAATATGCTGCAACTGTGCCAAGCTGGTGTCAAAGGATATACTGTTTTGACCTTTCCGACACGGCAATCGCGCGCCGAAATAAAAAAGAAACATTTTCCTGTTACAGTCTTCCAGAGAAAATATTTCTGACACGTGTAATTCCTTTGGAACAAATAAACGAAATAATCAAAGCTGAAGCGGAAAGTGAAAAACTATTGTATTCTTATTATAGATTCTTAGTACTCTGTAAAACTGCAATTTCTGTATTGAAATTGTAGAGAATGTACAAGACAAGGTGTTAATTATTGTAATAGAGAAAATTGCACGAGGTAGCGAAGCAGCTATTGTTCTAAAGGAATATATAGGATTTCATTGAACGAGTTTGAGTCTAGCATACGAAATGGAGGATTCACGCTGATCCTAACTTCAGTTTCCTGGTAACGGAAACTGTCAACGCTAACGAGGATGCGGACGTCGAACAAGGTGAAACTTTCGACGCTCGTCTTTATCGTCGCAAACGAGCGTGCGTTTCGGAAAGGTGACGCATTTTAGCCTAAGACGCCTGTTCGAAGGTGTGCGGCCGTTCATCGCGGTCCGTTCGTCAGCTTATTGTCGCGTGGCGACCCAATTCCCTTAATGAGGTCGTCTTTCGTTGGTCCTCTCGAGAGAGCGCGCATTCAAAAGTCCAATAGTCGACGAAATACCGGGAAAACACAGGCTCCGTTGGCTTTCCCCGGGGCGAGACGACGCTTTTCATTCCCCCAAAAGAGGACGCTTCGGTTCCCGAGCTGAATCATTCGTAAATCGGCTCTTCGGCCCGCGAGATCCCGGATCACTGCGCCGAGAAATCAGTTCACTCAAGAAACTCGCAATCGGCCCGTGAAATCCTCTACCTACGCATTTAATTTCTCGCTGATCCCGAAATCGATCAATCGCGATTGAACAATGCGACGGGGAACGTTGAGATCACTCGAAAATTTAATTTATTTAATTATGCAGGGTGAACCACGAATCGTGATCAGTAGAGATTACTCATGGAATTACCAATGAAAATAGCATTTTATTTGGTACCACTTTCTTAAAATTTGTTTGAAAATATTGAAAACTGCATAAACATGCGCAGTCTAGTTATGATACTCGTCGTCGAAAGCGTCGGTTTTCAGGCGAGGAAATGTTTATTTGAAGAATACGTTAAAGATTTCCGCGAGAACAGGTCCGTGTATTTGTGCACACCCTCATTTGAATTTCCAAGACGCTTGGATGCACGGTGTTCTCCGACTCTCCGACGGCAAGCATCTCGGTAGACGTCGGTTTTTGCGCAACCATGAGAAAACTTTCGAACGCGGACGCACAGAAATACGACGTTTCGCGTGCCGGTGACGCGGGAGACACTCGTTATCGCAAAACTTAATGCTCGGGCTGAGCTACGGGCTCGGCGGACGTGTATAAATTTCTCGTGATAATGATCTTCATTAAGCCCGTCGGTCCTGCTCCTTGCGTCGTTAGTTATCGTCGCGAGGATTCAAAAACACCGTACACTTCTTCGTGTAGTCGAAGAAATTGTTTCTCGCTCGACTGTTAAACTTCCGCCGAAAATAATCCGAACGCTGTGAGCGTTTATCATGTTCGAAATACAAATCTGTGCAACATATTAAGAAAGGAAATAAATCTCTATTTCACTCTAAAATTTGTCGTAATTCACATAAAAATTTTCAGTGGCTCTAATAATTCGATCAGCCACTTTATATTGACGACGAGCCAAGATGCAAAAATATTCATAATAAATCGTCCGGGAGCGTCCTATAATTCGCAGTCCAGCCTCGCGTAGACATTTCGCAAGGGTCCCGCTCGTGTTTCCGGGAAAACAAAGCTCGATCCTCGGGGGAGCTGGGGCTCTCGCAATTGATTCGAGGTCCGTATTTCATCGGGAACATTAATCGGCCGGATGGAAGGTCGAACAACGGCGGGAGTCCTGGTGAAAGAGCATTGGCCAGGAATTTGGCATGCGGGATTACGCGTCGTCGGATCGTCGTGAATCGGCATCGCGGACCGGCGCTAAACACCGAGAGGACCGGCGTCGGTGCTCGGTGACCGGCGCAGCCTGGACGCCAGCCAACTTTCTTGCAACCGGGGATTGCCGAATGCGTCGTTCAGGGAGTCGCGACACCGTTATCGCCGAATAAGTTTCGCCTCTACCGCGGGAAATTCGCGGATCGCCGATTTAACACTGGTTAACGCTGATTATGCGACCAGATAGCGCCTAATTTCTGCCGGGGAGGCCGCCGGGGAAAATTCGTTCGGGAAAATGCGATCCGAGAACACGTTTATTGACTCGATAAACACGGACGGTTTGCGGTTTTAACGACGTCTGATCCTCTTTACGGATTCTTGATATTTACCCAGTAAATCCGCCGGAGAATCTCCAGACGATTGTAAATTGGGGGCTTTTCGGTTCGGTAATTAGGCGACTGGTCAATAACGAATACTTGCAAACACGTTGCCACGATATTGTAAAGGAACATTCAATATCAGTCGTGTTTAGCGTTAATCTATTAGGTCGGTGCAAATCATTTGAGCATATAACGCTTATTAACAATAAACGCCCGTTTTCGGATGAATTGTTACTTGATGCTCGTGTACATTACACCATCGTAGAACGCACAGTTCGCTCTACTGATTTATGCAAATGGTTCAACAGTGCAAACAGTGTCAAACAGTGCATAAAAATGTAACTTCGCATGAATTCATTGACTGTGTTCAACATACATGTAACGGGAGAACTGTTACCAATGTTAATCGGAACACTTGGACAGGTTCTTGTAAAAGAATGTCAAAACCGAATGAGGAATTTAATGCAGATGGTTCTTATTTCTACACATAAAAAGTATTTCAAGCAGACTCAGGCAATTTTGTTGAGCGGAGCTTTTATTCTGCATGAAGAGCCACAGTCTAGCAATAAGATGTGGTCGTCAACGACTTCGCTTTCAGATGGCACAAAGACAAATAAAATAAACAATAAACAATTATTTTCCCATGGCCGTCACCGAGTCAGTTTCTGGAACCGTTCCGTCGGCCATACAGTCTCCCGGTACAGATTGACGCAACGCGAACCCCGCGGACGTGTCTGGACTGCGCATAACCGTGAGTCATCCTGACGCAACCGAGTGTGAACTTAAATTTCGCATTCACGCCGTAAAGCAAATTTAAATACGGAGACAGCGGGTTCGGACTCGTTGAATTCTGAGCGCCGCGAAGGCCGCCACCCGTTCTACAATACTTTCTACGTAACCTTTAGTACTTTCGCAACGGTCGATTAACGGGCAAGAACCGGCCCGTAGTACGGAGCGGCGATCGACGATTCTAATTGCCCCGGTCGTCCCTTTTAATTTCTCCACCGCGAGACAATACTCGGTGACGTAAGTCCCGGTTGAACTGTCGTCGCGGCGGACGCCCACCGCGGTCATAATTCCGCCTAATTGCCTCGTTTATTAGCTCCTCGAGGCATCCGGCTATTTATAGGGGTGGCTCCGAGAAACCAGTCAGTCAACCATGACAATTACCGGCGATCGGCGGTTTCCCATTTCCACGACCGGACCGGGAAAAAGTCGATTCGCGGAGTGAGAGAGAGAATCGGCCCACGAAACCTCGCCCAGGATTGTCCCCTTTGTCGCGGTCGTGATCGATTAACTTCTAATTGACTCTTTTCAGAGGCTTGATGAGCCCCTGGGTCCCCCGGACTCCTTGTTTCAGCACGTCCCGACGCGGCGCGACGCGACGGGTCCACTCCGCCGAAATCTAGTTAAGACCGTGTCCGATTGGTTCTGCACCGAGCAGCGTCTATCGCCGTTTCCCTCTAATTGGATTCTTTTTCCTCAGGCTTTTCCGGTCTACCTCTCTCGACCACCTAACCCCAGAATGGACAACGGCCTCCTGTTGCCAGATCACGATAGGCGAACTCAACCGATCCGAGCGCGATACAGGCCCAGAAATACGGTGACATGTAGCCCGACCTGTCCCGAAATGTTAAATTATACTGTAAGGAAAAGCCGTAAGGAAAAACGGGTTTATTATAGAAATTGGGCACACGGATAACAAGAAGTTAACGACTGACTTGTTTGTCGCGGGCGCTCGTTTCAGTCTGTCTTCTTTTTTGCAATCTGTCGGCGATTTTACATTTTTATAAATTTAGCTATTTATAGGGTTTTCAGGAGAGTTCAACTAGCATAATTTCATTCTGTATTAATTTTTTTCTTTGTATGAATGTGAAATTGAATATAATACTTCGTATCAGATAATTACATAAATTCGTGCACGATTTCAAGATTAAATTCAATGTGGTTAAATTTTAAAGAATACAGCTTTATTAATCGATTATGTAGTCACCATTCTTTTCTACAATACTCAAATGTTTAACAATAGAATAGATGCCAACATATTTAATATTGTAAACAATATTTCGAATAATGGTGGAGAAATTTTTGCGACGGGTTGACTTGTTCGGGTTTCTGTCAGGATTCTATTCGCTCGTCCGTAAATTCGGGATTGTTCGAATGAATTTTCTATCAAAGCAGGGGCGATTAGCGCGCAATAAACGGGAATCGAGAGCCAGGAAATACAATGTATTACAGAATACTCGGACACCTGAATAATTCGAGCGCATCGCAGCCGAAATAATATCGCGCTATTGGAATTTTATTACGTAATCGAATCATCCTTCGGATGAATTATTATTACATTTGTAGGATGAAACATTTACGACTTACGGGATTATTCGACACGAATATGTATTGTTGATCGCAGACATTAATAAGTGGCGATTCGAAAGCTGTCGGTCCGTTGTTTTCTATTATTTTTCATTTATAATGTTTTCCACTCTTTTATATCCGACAACTGGAATTATTGATTTCGCTGCAGCTATGGACGTACGATGTTCGCGGGCGCTTTGATTGAACACTGTAATCTCGGACATAGTCACGAGACAGTTTGCTGTCTTCTCTACAGATTGATAAATACTGCCATAAAGTCTGAAATTGCTACAATTTAATAGCTTTCAAAAACGTCTGGAACGATTTTTCCACGAGACCTATGCTCTTCAAGATTGCTTCATAATCGCTTTAAAAATAGTTCACCGATCCACAGAGTTCTTACGAGTTCTTGAATATAACTGTAATGATATCATAAATTAATTTACGCCATTTGCTTGATTCGTAGCCAAAGAGATGCAAGCTTAATAACATTATTACTGCAAAAAATCTGAAATTCATTGAAAATTTGAGTACACGTTTGCTAGTAGAGACTCTACGTGGAATATTTATTATGCATAAAAATCCGCACCAACTGTTGTGGTCGTTGATGACCCAGAGAAATGAATAGAATAAATCTCGTCGACTTGATAATTTAATAATCTTCCTTATTGCGATATTGACGAGTCTCATTACCAGTGAAAATTCCGTCGAGCGATGATGCAAGCGTCGTCGCGACCCGCGAGCGTTTTCCGCGCGGCGGAACGTGTTAATCGCGAAAAACGAGGAAGCGTGTGTCGCGTGTGTAGCGTATAAATGGTTGCGGGAAAGTTCAGCGACGGTTATCCAATGAAAGTGTTACGAGACGCGTCTCGTTTTGCTTCGATCGGTCGGAGCGCGGTTCCATGGGCGCGCACGCACCGCACGGACTCGAAAGATTTATGATATTCTTCTCGCGTCGAGGCAGGACGAGGAGGTTCAGCGATAAATAACGTTTCGCCTGGAAGACACGCATACGAGCAGCCACGGCGTTATCGATGCAAATGCACCTTGCCGCACCTACCTACTCTGGGACGGGAATAGACCGGGAACGATCGTTTTTCGGTGGAACGGCCGAGGCGATAAACACCGACGCGCATCATATTTTTACCTGGACCCGCACTTCCGATACCAGCACACCTCCGCTTCTTCCATCGGCCAGGACCAGGCTGTTATTAACGCTCCACACGATTCGGTGCAGATCTATTTAACCGATACGCCCAACAAGCACCCCCGGTACTTTGATTCCCTGCTATACTGCCGTGCAATTAACCGGGAATTTACCTAAACCTATCTCGCCGGGACGGAATAAAGCCGAATATACCACGGTTCAACCGAGCTGAATTTCTCCGGGCTCGTTTAATTTTAAAACAATCAGAATCCTCCGCAAATTATGGCGTCTTCGCCGCCGCACTGTGGGAGCCAGTTTTTCGGGGCCAAAACTATTGTAGCGTTAGTTCGTGGTTTAATGTTGTGTTATTATAGTTCGTTGATTCGTCTCGGTACCAGTTACTTATTGACGTGAATACTTTATGCATTTACAGCAAAATTAATATGTCAATATACATTTCTCCTCTATTAAAATCAGTAAGGGAAGAAATAACATTCAATTTTCATTTCACAAAACCATTCGACATACATATCTGTTCCAAGGTTGGTAGACAAAATTTGCTCCATACAAAAATTCTGATTGTACACGATATTGTATTAGTTCAAAAAACGTATACGACTACGAATATTGCCTGAACCACAACAGCTAAAAAAATTGAACGCATCACGAGAACAGATCATCCACCGAAGATATCTGTCGTGTATTTGCTAAAGACGACGCCGAAGAGTTATCGGTCGCTTCCAGCAAGATTGATCTCGACGCGAGCGTAATTAAGTTGGCGTGGAAGATAAGACCTCGGAGAAAGCAAAATATGCTCATAAAAATATACGGGCCGTGTCACTTTGTCTTCCGAGTAGTAAGTTTTACGACGCAGCCGACTCTCGCAGAGTTGCCGGGTGCCTCCGAATGCAACCGAACGCTTGAATAATAAATTACTCACTTAGAAGTTCAGACTTTCATTGAGAGTTTTGCATTCAGCAACCTACATACGCGCGTACACCATTTCAAACACAGGTTTTCTCTCGGAAACCAACATAAAGGGCCAAATAGAAGCAAGGTACATTTACCGGCTTTTCCTAATTTTGGCTATTTCGCTCCACCCGCCTTTCAGAAAGCCGCAGATTACTGTTAAAACAACGTATCCGCCCGTAAAAGTCGGAGAAGTACAGTACTCTCGATTATTTATTTTAGAGAACTTAAAACAGTGTTCCTTATTTTGTACGTAAAATTGCGATTCAGGGTGCTTGGAGACGTGTTGATTAAAATCTAACTTCACCCTTTGGACTCGAAGCAATCTTCATTCCGAAATCAAGACATACCCTCCAGCAATTTATAGAATACAAAGGGTTAAAAGCTTACCTCTCATCGTTTCTCTGAAGAGCAGCCTGTCAGTAAATTTCTGTTCCGTTAAAAAGCAGTAAAAATTTCGTAGAAGTCGCTAACGTATTTGATTGTCTACGTACATTACCGCACAGTTAGGAACACTGTGCGAGTGTGTCGGTTAATTAGACAGCGAGCAATGCGAGGAATATTCAATCGCAATGATCAGCGTCTGCTGAACGATCAAGCTCCGACGCTATAAATTGTCAGTGGTGACAGCCTCGTCCCGAGGAAAGGTACGTACCAGAATCTACCGTTTTAAGAGACTCAGGTGTAGCGGCAGGTGGTGAGCGAGCCTCGCTGATCGACGGAGAAAGGAAGACGTCGGCGGTTGGACATGGCGTCGATAGCGACCGTTAAGCTCCGCGATCATGCTACGGGAAGTTAGATTAATAGCCGACGAAGCGTTCGATATTTGTATCGTGTTGCGGTATCGGCCGACATCGTGACTTTCGCATCGAGACGCGGCTCTCATCGTCGACGGCTTTGTTCTCCGGTGACAATTAGCGATTCGCGACGCACCTCGATCGGCCGGTATCGTCAAGGAGAACCGTCAACGCTACGTCAAACCGATCCATGATCCACAGACCTCACACACGTGCGAGAAGCAAACTTTGCCAAATCATTACGTCATCCCATGAGTAATGTTTCTTGACCATCATTTGCTACGACCTTTAGCCGCGTCTTCCAGAAAAATTCATAAAGTATCAGGTCATTAAGCATGAAACTTGACAAATAAAACACGAATTCCAAACACATTTGACAAGTTTCATACTTAACGACCTGATCTTATCAACATCGCTTATGGGATGACCTGACAGTCCTAACACAATGGATTAAACTTGATTTGCAAACAGGTGATAGAAAATGAGAAAAAACACCTGTTTCATTGTTGTTCCCACGCGCGATTTTCTATGTTGCACAAGTGCACGTCGGCCAGAAAAATATAAATACCCGCACTCTAATTATTAAATCACGGACAACAAAGATAGAGAGCATTTTTTTACTTTATCTTCAGTGGCAGGTAAAAGCTTTTAGTCGAAATAAATTTCTCTGTTATCCCGGTTTTATCAAATTATTCGCGAAAATAGAAGCTCGCATGAAGATTTACCGTGCGGATTATGCTTACCTATATGTAGATTTTCATTTTCTCGAGGTATGCAATTCCATATTACAAAATGATCATTGAAAATGTATTTACACGATAAGAGAAATTCTTGACTTCTTACATCGATTTCCGCCAAACCGAGGGTGTATTGACATAGACACTTTTTATTTTGCACAAAGAGTGAAATGGAAAATTATTATCCGTCTTAATATGTTTAACAGATCGAAAATACCATATCAGTATTTTAACTCATTTTCGTAAAAGTGCATGGAATCCGCTGTCTACGTATACCACTGGATTTATCAAGGGAGTATCTTCTCGTGTTTGGAGAGAGTCATCTGGCCAAAATGCGAGGGGGCCAATCAAGTACTAATTAACTAATAAGGGGCTTGTCTACAGACGCGTACGAGACGGCAATTGGAGGTTGATGTCGGCCGACACGACAATGTTCGGCCCGTTAGCCGAGTTAGTTGCAGCTAATTAGATTCTAAGCGCGGTGGTAGTCGAACGTACGTGATACCATTAATATCCGATATAATATTCGATACACGCGCGGCATTGATTGCGCCGAAGTGTAACAATAGTTGGTCGATAGGGGGTACGGGACGCGTAACGGAGCACTGATATTCGGTCTCTTCGTAACAATGGTAAACGCGGCAATGTTCTTCCGTTCACGTACACATCGACACGCGGCCGTAAACGTAACGCCCGGCCCCGCTTTACGAGCCGCAAATTATTAATAAACAAGTTCCTGTGTGTGTGTGTGTGTGGCGAGTGGTTCATTAATGCGTTCGAAGGATCACGAATCCCTGTGTTCAATTATCGGCGAACAGAAATTGAATGTTACTATCCGCGTGCAAAATTCCCGCAGATGCGAATGCAGTCGCTTCATGGGTTGTGTTCGTTTCTTTCTTGTCCTAATGACAATAAAAATATTGTTTCGTCTGTTGTGCAAGCGAACTGAATTATGCCTCGTTGCATCGGGGAGGATATTCTGAATTATTTCGACGTCTCCGTTGCCAAAGGTCCGTGAATTTCCACGGATAGTTTCGCCGCGTTTCCTGTTGCGCTGCTTAGAACGAAATGCTCTTCGAGGAAGTACCGTTTTACGAGCGCGCGACGACTTCTCCGAGACTCGCGCTCGCTTTCGAGATACGGGATTTTTTACGGCTTAGCACGGTCCCACTTGTTTTCGAAATAATAGCAGGATGCTGGCCCATTAGGGGCCATCTCCAGTCTCTAAACGAAGCGTTATCGCCGCTCGATGACCGTCTCGGAATTACGAAACGTTTCTTAGATAGGCTGTACATTACCTTTTATGCTCTCGAGAGCACTCCGGTATTGACTTTCTGATTCTTTTCAATCGCCCGGACGTTATTCCCTTCGATACTCCACGCTCTACAGAAACAATCATACCTTCCTTAGGATCTCTGATAATTTCGTAAAAAATGATGCACAATCATAAATTTAGATTCGTCTTAAAGCTAGAAGCCTCTAGTTTTATACTTAAATTAAATGTTATTTCTTCCCTTTATGATTTTAATAAAGGAGGAAACATATATTGACTTCTTCAATTTTTAAAATTTTTCAACGAGATAAGGGTCCGCAGTCTATTCATACTTCATCATTCATTCTATTCATTTTATTCAGACGAGACATCGAAGACGCCTTTTTTCTCGAAAATGATACACATTTAATGGTCTGTGAAAACTCTCAAAACTTTTTTACAACTCTTTCCAACAGGACTTTAAAAATTGAGGAACGATTTCTTTGAATCGTTTTATCGGGGTTCCAATGAGAGGAAAGTATTTCAGCAATCAATTATTCTTAAAATATTGGTTTCGTGATCGTGCTCTTGAATTGAATAAACATCGTTCCCCCTTAATGTCCTCGAGGAAAGTCCTAATTACATTTTTCGTGACACAGTGAATGGCCACTGCTCTTGCCGAAGTACTTCAGCAATTAACCGTTACCGTGTAATTAACTCTACCTGCCAATCGTACCGTCGTAGCAGCATTAGCCCGGTAGCTCAGCCTTTAATTCAACGATTCGGCCGACGAAAGCCGGCGACGCAACTGTCGACAAATCGATTCTTTCTTGGTAAATCGATCGGCATTCGCGGGTCGATTCAACGAAATCGTTGACGCTCCGTCCTCACTTCCATTGAGCTGCGTTTACATTTAGTTAATGACCGTATCGTAAAGCGAATGCTCGGACAGCGACGAAGAAACGGAGGCGTCGCGATCGTTAAACGGCCCGATAAATTTCCCCTGATTTATGAAACGATTTTACGATCTGATAATAATGAAGCACCGGTTCTCGATCGATTCGCTTCTTTATTATTCCGGGAACGGGCAACGAATGGACATGACTGCTCCTTTCGTCGGAGATAAAAGCGTTTATTGCGCAATTAACAAATCTCCGATCATCGAAATAAGAAGAGGACGCCAGAAAAAAGCGGAGACCCGACTCGAGGGGAACGAATATTTATCAACGTTCGATCTTCTGATCCTTTCGCCGATGAACCTCTGCAAACAAGGGGGAGATAATACACTTTTCCGTTTTTTTGAATGAATTAATCTTGCAATTAATGTAATTAAATGAATATCGGTAAATTCTTTCAATCCTTATGTTGTCTGAGATTACATCCTCTCATTTTTGCCGTAAATGCAGTAATTAATAAGTGTATTAAGCACTAAACCTACCTTTTAATTTTACAATTATTACAATGATGAAATTCTTTATTCAATTTCTTTATTCAAGCACACGTTCTAATGAAAATTTCACGAAATCTATATAGATAGAGTCTTGTCGTTTTTATAAGCTGAAACATTTTAATCACTTTTGGTGCTCGGTAGGTTTAAAAATTAACTTTGCTAATGTTTGCAACTTGATGTCATCCATAAGAGTGAGCACTTGTTATATTTGTCGTTTGGAAGCATCAAAATAGATCATTCGTGGACAGTGCTCAATTATGCGACCGATAATCGATACACCACAATATGTAGGATTACTCCTACATACTACATATGTATCTGTGTGCTGTATACCGTACACGATGTATCACGAGAAACAGGCCACCTAAATATCATAATGGAAATTGAAGCTGGAACGAAATGTCCAAAATGGTGAATAAATAAATTTGTCTGTTGATGTTGTCAAGAGTATCTGAAGGTCATTGACATTTAAAGCAGATATTCTCTAATTTATAGTAGTACAGCTAGATGACTATTTTAACTAAAATGGACTAATACAAGGATTATAATTCACCTCCTACATAAATAATAATGTCTGTCTTGGTCGTATTGTCAAGATGATTTGAAGGTGATTGACTAATACAAGGATTATAAATGTATAATTTGATAAACGTATTGATAAGAATTGTTCACCAATAAATAATAATGTCTGACAGCAAAGGACTCCAGGGTTGGTAGACTCCGTTCAAAGATCTACAATCTTCCGAATTCTATCGAGATGTGTATCAACAGACGTCTGAACCAGCGAGTATACTCGGAGAAACAAGTATCGAGGTTGACCGGTAGAATCTCCGCGAGTCTCCCTTTGAGTCGGAGAATATCTGCTGCATAAGGATCAAAGCCCGTGCGTATTCGATCATCCGGTTCGACGATAGAGGCGTCGCTCCGGATGGGGAGTTCCGATCTAGCGATAAGTGCGAGAACTAACACTGAAGTTACGTGCCTCTATGACAGCGCCGAAGGAAATTGATGTGCCGTAGATCGAAATGGGAAAGAGGAGGGAGAAACAGATTGACCTTTTGATCCCGTAACGTCTACGTGACATCCGTAAGACCAACGTGACTCCGTTGGGCGCCTGGCTCTAGTCCTTCTTGCTCACGTACAGGGCGAGTCACCGAACGTTCTCGCCTGAATCCCCTCTGTTGTTGTTGTTGTTGTCGAGGCGAGAAAACAAGTGTCTGGTTCGGTGGGACAATCGTCGTGATAGAGAACACCTTTTTCTCATGGTCATATATTTATTTTGATTATTCATCGTCATCGTTCTTTCAAATAGGATGACGTTTCCACTCGCAATTGGTGTGTCCACACCAAAACAATCGGTTTTTAACCTTTAGTTTTTATTCTTCATAAATGCGTAATTCTGTTGACTTTTGACTGTTGACTTTGATACTCCAGCATTTTTTGGAAATTTGTACAGGCCAAAAAAGCAATTTTGCACAAATCGAGGTGCGTGTAATTGAATAAATAAATAAAATAAAACTGCAGAGTTTACGATTCCATATGAATGAAAATACACATTGGCCGACTCTGTAGACACTTATCCGTTACATCGAATGATATTATTGCCATTCGTTGTTTACTATCCGAAAATCTCGCTTTATCTCCGTTGAATAATGTTTGATGTCGGACGTCAGCAGTTCTGATTCAATCGGACGGATTCGTTTCCAAGCACCGGTCGGATAGTTCGAAAATGGGAATTGTATTGTTTTCTACGATTAACAGAATCCCGTGGAAGCAAACGCGGCTTTCCAGACCGTAGAATCCGTCGAGTCCTATAAGGGGTGGACAAACAATGGCTGCGTTCTACTTTCGCCGTGTCAACGCGGGAACGGACCGCTGCCGTATCTATAGACCGTTGTCACGGCAAGACAAAGGCTGGACAAACAACTGAAAGGAATTGCAAGAAGCACCGCCAAGAGGAAACCCGATTGCAGGCTCGCTACGCTTTCGACACTTCTGGGGGTAAACAATCGACGGGAATTTCGGACGGAGGAGATTAGACAGGAAACAGGGTAGCCTTTCCAATGGGAGGTAGACACTGCTTCTTCAAACTTTCCATTTGGTCTTCATTTATCACCGGTGCGAACGCGGCGAGATTGCGTCCATAACAGCCGTGCAAAGTATTATCAAACCTCTGCGGACTTGTTTGAAACTCAAATCAAGATCCAGATCTGAATTTTGTCTCTTCGGCATCGCAGCATCTGGTATTTTTCTAGAATCAGCGTGATTTAATTCCACCGGAAAGAAACGTCATATTTCCAGCAATTTATCACCGCGAAAGTCGATAAAGCTTTTTATTGTTGCCAGAAGGTGAATCTATTTTATTCGCTAAATAACCGAGCTTCGTGGGTTAGCACCCCTAACACCATCCGCGACAAAAGGAATTCCCGATCGCGGACAAAGGGGGGCAGTAAAAAATTGCCGGCGAAAATCCATTCCCAATAAACGGGAAGAACGAAAAAAGGTATTTCACGGGACTGCTCCAATTCCAGCCGAAGCGAAAAAAGGGGTTGAGGAGGAAATAAAGTTAAACGCCAACTCCTGGACGAATTCGATCGTGGACGAGCATTGTGAGGAAAAGTGGCGTTCCTCTTCCGGCAAATTTGAAACCATCTTCGTTTCGGACATTTAACTCTGTCCCATCCCTTGTCTCTCTAACTTGACATTGTTGAGAAAATGTTTTTTTCTCTCCTCCCATACTGGTTTTTAACGGACATAATAAATAATATTTATTCGTTCCGAACGTGTCGGTGATACACGAGTGACATTATTCTTCGACAAACCCTCATCAATTAATTTTTATCTTGATCAAATTTGCTAAAGATTGCATTCAGCAATGACGAAACGGGAGTCGCAGTTGTCCGCCACACGTTTCGTCACTTTCGCGCAATAATTCTCGAACAAGAAAGGGCCGTCTGGGCCGGCAATCTAACAAAGGCGGAGGGATCCATCAAGCATATGCAGATTCGAAAGGGCTGGCGCTGATTCGCGAGGACCGTTGATCCCTTCCCCGCTTGTAAAAGCTCTCCATTAGCGCACACAGAAGCCAGAAAGTAACGCGCACGGGGATCATCAAAAGCAAGCGAGCGGATTCCTGGCCATGGATGGCGCCACGACGAGAAGTCACCGTCCGTTGCAAGAAACGAGATAGGTTTCGCCGTGAACTGCAACGTGCAGAGGATGCATCCGTGGCTTTCTCTCTTCCTCTCTGTCGCTCTCTCTCTCTCTCTCTCTCTCTGTGTGTCCGCGTTCTACAAGAAAAGGGAATCGGCG
This sequence comes from Lasioglossum malachurum, assembly GCA_028455605.1. NCBI lineage: Eukaryota > Metazoa > Arthropoda > Insecta > Hymenoptera > Halictidae > Lasioglossum > Lasioglossum malachurum. The sequence goes on from CM052318.1 coordinate 2,287,789, forward strand.
CGAGTGTCGTCCCACAACGACGCCCACAAGGGGACACGTCAGACAGCCTTGCCTTATACGTCGCGCGGCTGCATTTCCACGCTTGTAACCTGCAACACGGCCCTTTGCATCTGTTCCCGGTGCACGGTGCTTATAATGGGACCACCTATGCGCGTTTCCCGGAGAACACGGCCGCTGAACCGACCGGGAATGCGAAAAATTCCGGAAACTGTTTCACCCGCGTTAGTACTCCAATTTTACTTGGGGCGCCCGAGGATTTCGGGTTCGGGTCGGGGGTAGAGCTGTGACTTATGAGTAGACAGCGGATTTCATGCATTCACGACAAAAGTGGGTACGTGCAATTTAAAACAGTGGGCATGTTAAAAAGATTTAAGGCCACCAGTGTATTCGGTTTACCTTATTAAGATAATTAACCCTTGCGTAGTCAACTGGGTACTCGTTTACACAATTTGTTAATGTTCCTCTAGAAAATATCACAAAATTTCTCCGAATGTCCATTCTTTACTCGCTAGTATATTAATTTAGAGTGTTATGATGAGAATTTGTGCAAACATGTTGAATACAGAAAGGTTTTAAATAATCTATAACATTTTGGTTGACTACATAAGAGTTAAAAGGAGAAAGAAATTTTTATTTAGAGTGAAGTAGACATTTATTTTCTTTCTTAATATGTTTAATAGGTCGAACGTTTCTACATTCTTCTGATGTTATCACTGTGTCGAATTACACCTACTTATTTTTGTTATAAATGCATAAAATCCGCTGACTACTCATGGATACTCGGGTAGAGGTACTAGCTTTATTAGGGTCGGGATCCCGAAAGTGAATTGATCCTACCAAGTTCTATGATAAAACCCAAGTCACTAAAGAAGTTACTCCATCGGTTGGAGACTAATTGACTGACTACGGCATATCATTCTCATTAGGTTCGACAAGATCGCCAATAAATCCGTCGATTACCCAGCAGCCTCGATAGACAGTGGCAATAGATCTGGCTCAACCTCCTGGCCCATGGCTATTCATAAATGTTGAAAATCCAAGTCAGCATAGTCAGCCGGATGCGAGGTCTATCAGTCCCACGTCCGTCCGCCTAATAAATGGCGGGGCGGAGATGATGTCGGCCGCGAATCGTGCTCGCACTTCGCAGGTTATCTCGCTTTTTCATCTGCTTATCGGTAACGTGACTCGCGAATTCAGCCTGCTCGAATGCGTACACGTCGTGGCTGCCCATAAACCCGGGCGATCTCGAAGACCGTTCCTCCTCTTCTGGGTTAGCTTCGCGAAATTTATTGTTCGCGTGGCGCCGGCTTGCGGTGTTCGCCGGTATAAATAAACGATCACTGCAGATTGCTACCAGCACCGATTAATGAATAAAGATTTTGTAATTTTATAAAAATAGGAATTCCGTATTTATCTGTTTTCTTTTTTTTTTCTTTTTAACCATTGAATTTTACTTTCAAATCGGGCACGAACCTATGCGATCATCTAATACAATATCCTGGTTCCATATTCGCGCACTACGAACTCTTGGCATTACTTTATTCCATAGCCTCACTGAAATCCAACAAATTTCGAAGGCCGAGACCAGATTTCTGCGAAATAGTGTATATTGAATCTGCGCCGACTCGTGCAACGATCTCTCCCGAAACATGAGACTGTGTCATCCTGGAAACAATGGGGACAGTAAGATATGAAATTTAACTCTCTGTCCTCCTGCGGAATTCGAGAGGAAAGAAATCGACTCCGAGTGGGTTGATAAACAAGGTCGATTCTTTTAGTGCTTTCGTTGTATCGGCTCTGTAAAACAACAAGACAATTCAAAAAAATAATCGTATTCCATTGTATCAAGTTTTTGTCCTTACGATAAAGAATTCGTGTTTTAAACCTCGTTTGACCATGGTCTCACGACCGTACAGCCGATAACTTGCCGATCTCATACATTTCTTTCGTTCGTAGATAAACTAAATAATTATTCCGCCATTTGAGATAATCAACGGGCTATCAACACGAGCGGTATTTACTTCAGACATCGAAACTCACATGTCACGGAAACACATCGGAGCGATCTAGTGATACAGCGCGCTGCTGAATTCCTTCAGACAATTGAATCCCTTCTCGAGCACTATGCCAACATAAGCACTATTGCATTGATCAAGGTCCTCGCACACATCTCGGAGCGTAACGGAGCCATGGTAGAGGGAAAACTAATAGGTCCAATATGCCAGCAGCTTCCGAAGCAATGGAATTTATATTGGATAGCAGCACATCGAACTCTAAAGCTCTGGAACCTAAGAACCCCGGAGTCTAAATGCATCCGATCCACTTCTCGTTTCTCAAGCAGCACCGGCAAGTGGTCCGATCGCAACAAACTTTCCGCTAATTGGAATCGAATAATACGTAGTCGGGGAGACTACGTAACGAGTCCACCTTAACGAGCGCCGATGGAACTTTACGCGCCGACCAACTCCACCTATCTCGGGACCAGAGTGTCCGCACGCACGTTTCTCGTTAGCACCTCGCACAATATCTTTGCACGTCGTTGTCCTTTTTTATCATTCTACGAAGCTGGAAAATGGGAGCTGCAAGTCAATTCGCTAGGTCTGGCTTCGAGTCTGGATAAATAAATTTTTTGGTAATGTTTTATAATTTCAGGAACACTTTTTCGCGCGATTTTGGTGTTGGATGTGCGTACCGGGTGACCCTGTGACCGATCAGAGGCGGCCTGAACCAATTCGGTCCGGTCGGCGGGTAATCCAATAATTATATCGATCATAAATCAGCGAGCACGATTAAGCCGCGGGTAATTGCCACTCCTGCCGACGTACACTCGTCGAGTACTCGAGCAGCAAGCTCCGAGTCTAGCTTTGTTGAGTAACTAACCGGGATTCCACGGGCCGGGACCAAGCTCCCGCAGTTAATTATCCTAGGACTCGCAAGGTCCGAGATACTGACTAACGATACCGAGCGACCGCCGCGATCCATTATCGCTGGTAAAACCCCGCGGCTGGGAATCGCCGATTTTATTTGGGTTAGAAGGTGAAGAGGAACGAAACGGCGGCTACGGAGAGAGAGAGTGAAGAAAGATCGATGGCGGACACAAGCGAGTGCATCGGGCAAAACCAGTCCTACGCGAGATTCCAAATACAGGAGACCGGGGCCGGATAATAAAGAGAAAACGACGGAAAACGACAGTGCGTAGTACGGTGTCGGCGAGCCTGAACGCTGCCCACGCGATTCGCTTTTATCGATTCATTCAGTATTCCCGCTGCGTTGTGCGGACCGGATTTTTTCCAGAACGGGTCGAGGTCTCGGCGAATGGGAAAACAGAACCTCCTTTCAAGATTCAGGAAGATCGAGACGCTTTTTCGACTCCATTCTGTTGATCCACATATCCTATCGCATGTAAAGGGTCTTCCATTAAACGCTCCTCATAAATAGTTAAACTCATAAATTTTGTTCTACACGTTAAACCAACAAATTGTGTTTCATTTGGAACGTCAGATCTTAAAGAAATGCATCGAGTTATCCAAAAGTAGCAGTTCACGCCATCCCTACAGAACGTAGACATAAAAGGATCAATAATTTTACAGTATGTGAAAATGGTAAATGGGTGAATCTTCACTCTGAGAAACGTATGAGGGATGAGAGGTGCCGTTTTAATTTCCGCGCTACTTTTTATTAGTGAAGATCTGAGTTATCACTCTTCGACACGTGATTAGTGAAATTGTAAAAACAATTTATTTTACAGTTTAGAATAACACTTCTTAATGGAAGACCCTGTACATCAGTCTCGTTGAGGGCTCGGACTGAACAATCGAGGACTGGAACAATTATCGTACTTTCCGTAATTTCTAATATTAACGCAAGAGCGAAACGAAGAAGCATGAAGTGCACGGAACAGAGGAAGATCGTAAAGGAGCAGCGTCGGACGGTTAATGATAATAATCACGCAGTCGAGGGACACTTTTAGCGTGGATTGGACTTTCACCCGCGTCCGCCTCCGTCTCGCAGCCAATAATTAATTTGCCTCGTAACGAATCGCAGGATTTCACGGGGCGTCGGTGTTCCACCGCGGGACGCGTGAAAAAATAATTTACCAGCACGGCGCGGCCGGCGACCCGTCCGGTCGAATTAAGCTCGGGTGAAAGTAATCGATTAATTTAACGACCGGCCCGCGTCTGATTGAACGGCTCGGGGCCCGAAAAAGGGAGGAGGAAGAGGATACGAGGCCCCGTTATACTCGTTCCTGATACGCGTCGCATTAACGAGGACCCGCGACGCGGCGCGGCGGGGGGCCTGCTCGCGATCCGCTCGCGATCCGCTTCGCAAAACCCGTTCGATTCCGCGCGAGTAAATCATACGTAAACGCAGACAGAGGCTGCGAGCCAGCGCTCGGCCCCGTACGAAGGACACGAGCCTATACTTACCGGTAATTAAATCGTAAATTTCGCGATCTTAAGGATCCTAACAAACCCGGCCAGCCTCGCCGAGATGTGTAATTAAATTTTTGTAAATCGAGGCTAATAGCTCATTATCCGCCGCGTCGGCGTGCCAGCCACGACCGATTTCGCGCGATTAATCGCACGGCGCGCCGCGTGTCGAATCTAGCACGTTTCATTTCTTTCCATCTAGAAAAATTCTATTCTATATGATTTTTTTTTCATTTTGTGGATATGAAATTGATATAAAACCTCATACTTGAATATTTAGTAGTGAATTAGATATATCAACATATTTCATTATATTAACAATATTTTATATTCTCAGAGTCACCACTCGAATGTTAATACAATAATAAGGGTTAATAATTATCTAAAATAATTACATCGTTCTACAATATTCGTGTGCAACATCTCGTTTTCAGTTTTTCGTTTCAGGACGAATCGACAGCAAGAGCGGAGGCGGATTATAGCTGTTGGATTATCTAATTCCATCTACAGGGTATCATTTTCCACGTTCATGCTCGTCGGCATCCATTAATCCATCTGTCGGTTTTTCACCGATATTTATTCGCTGTGGAGCTTTGTTGCATCGGAACGGTGAAATTAATTAGGGCGCCAGAATAGCTGGCTTAACGATGTCACGCTCGAGGGAAGACGCTTGATCGCCAACGCGTTTCTCTCTCTCTGCTGTTTCTCGATCGTTCGATGGATCGTTCGATGGCTGGTGATTATAAACTTGACGGGATGCGCCTCTGCTTTTTATTTTACTTCATTACAGCGTTGTGTGTTACAGCGAAATATTCTCGCACGGTTGCTCCCGGGGACTAACGCCGACGGTGTAATCAGGAAGAATGGCTGATTGGAAAAATGTGTTCCCTTGGTCTTACGAGGCGGACGGGTTTGACGCCTTCATTGAAGATGACTGGGCCCACTTAGGTTCTTACCTTATCAATTTTTTCGAAATATTTTCCACTGCTCTTTTCTCGGCGCATCGATCTTCTTGTCAGACCCGATAAGCCGGACAACCCTAATAGCCCTACCAATAGGCTTCTCATTATTCTCGCGGCCAAAAAGTGCTAAAGGAAGAATATTCTCGCGTGGAAACGAGGGGACGGTCTTCCCTCTTCGTTCCTGCTGCATTCCTCGCCTTCTTCTCTTGTCCAATTAAGCTGATGTTATTCAAATTGCGTAATGCTTTCGCGTGTAGTTTTAATTTCCAAGACGTCGACTTCTGTCTTAAGGGGGTAGTCTCGTTTCCAGGGTTGCTGCGACCTACATTGATCTTTTATCTAGCGCTTTTGACTACCGAGAAATTCCATCTTTGCATTATCGCAAAATGAGAAATGATTTGAAAAGTATTTAAAGACCTAATTCCACCAGAACGAATGACACCATATTATGACTCAAGCACTACAAGATTTTATCCAATAGTTAAAGATACAGGTGTAAGCGCCTTCGCGACCTCATTAAATGCCGTATCATTTATTTCAAACGAGACAGTGCAATTTATTCGATTTTGTAACTCCTGACGGCTGCTGGCCTTCTCATTTTAAAAAATAAACGTGAGGGAAATCATTAAGGTGTTTCAGCTGCTGCGACGTAACCTAATCACGCTAAATGGTAGGTCTAATAACGGGCAAGTCCCTCTGATGGGTTCTCATAATCCGTTTAGCGAGAAATGTCTAAGAGAAAAATTCCCTGCGAGTAGGAAAGTCAATTCGAACTTCATAATACCTTGTTCAAGAGAACTCGTTATAAAACGACTTGTCCCTCCTGTCGGTAGTTCGCCGAGGTAACTGGTCGACCTACTGTAAATGACTGCTGGATCATTTTTCGTTAATTCAATTCGACGCTGTATTATATTCGTCACAACGTCTTCAGGAAAATATTAATCCAGTTTACACAATTAATCCAGTTTAACTCCCAAAATCCGAATTTACAAAATGTCATGGATTCAGATGAAAATTTTAGGCAACAATGAAACAAAATAAATGGGTCTGCATTAAATAAGTTGGATATAGAACTGGAGCAAATGTGTGCACGTAATTATCTTTCGTGGGATTATAGCAGTGAAACGATGAAAAGCGATAGGAAGCTCCAGAGACGCTTGTTCCAAACAGAGGAGGAGGTTGTTCTGAAAACATTTGTACAGATCCCCGCCGCTATGAATTATTTAAAAAACGTATTACACTCTTTCCAGAGCGTCTATAGTCGCAGACAATAGCGGAACAACCGGCGGCTCTAGCGGCAACACATTAAAATAAAGTTGGAGAAACAATGCAGCCAGGCAATTGGCTCCCAGCTACCGCTTCTTTACGACCATAAAAGCCAAGCGCATCGCGTCGACGGGAAAAAGCAAGCGAAGAAGAAGAGAGGGAGAGTGAGAGGAAAGAACCATGAAGTGCGCGAACGGTGCGATTGTCGTTATCAAAAGCCACTTCCATTTACCGTTCCCGTCGCTTTTCCAGCGACATCGATTTCGATTTACAAGCGCGTGAAACGCGTCGCCGCCTGTTGGTCGATACCGATTTCCACCGAGCTTCGACGAAATACACACAGCCACGTCGGAAAAGGACAGAGACTACCGTGATCCCGTGCGTGATTCGCTTTTCGTTCCATAAAACTGCGATATGCAAGTTGGATTCGTCGACGCAGCAGTCTTTCTTCGACAAGCGGACCGAAGAAACGATTGTTCGCGATATTACGAAACGTTCGGGGCTGATCCTGTGTGCACTCCGGGGCATCGTCGTGCTCCTACAGTCTCCTAAATAGCAAATAGTCTGGTTTACTTCGGACCACGCGAGGAAGTCTCAAAATGAAAAATTTTATTCCATGTCAAATGAGTTTACAATAGTCTATATCTTATTTGGATGTTGAGAACAGTTTCGCTTATGAAATTTTTCTCTTCGAGTTTGTTGGATCGATCCCGTCGGAGAATTGAATTTCAATTTGCTCTTATTGTTAGGATAAAGTGAAAATATTTTATCACATTTTACACAATGTTCTACATATTTCAAAATAGTTTTTAAATGTTTCTGATCATTCTTGTTGAATTGTCAGGAAACGTGAAAATGTTTCATTACATTTTATGCAATATTTTGTACATTTCAAAACACTTTTTAAATGTTTTCGTGCAGCTCTGTTAGACTGGCTTGATGAAATAAAATTATTCTGTTCGTTGAAGTTTTTTAGTCCGAAATACCGTATTTATTTGAACACTGTATCATCTACTACCCTTAAAAGTGTTTACAATAAATATTCAGTTTTCGTAAATTTCGTAAATTTGATTGTAATTCAACTTCCAACTAAATGCACAGAGAGCATAAAGTAGAAAAGCCATTGCATAATATAACCCGAAGTATATTTTAAAACACAGTGTGTTGCGCTAAAACTTCTGGTAAATAAATTTTTCGCTTTGCGCGTTACGAGTTAATTTAAATTTATTTAATCTGGAGAATTACGCATATGTTGTAATAATTTAAATTAGTTTAATACTCGGAATCAGGTTTTCCCAAATAGCCCGTAGCGGCACAGTTGTACAAAATTGCACGTGCATTGTCTCTGTAATGCATTTGCAAATCCTCAGCAGAATACAAATAATACAGTAATGATAATTGCACTTCGGGAATAAGCCTCAACATTTTTTTGAAATTCCCAACATTCTTCTAAAATTTTTCATCGACTCTAAACGCTATCCCCTAAAAATAAATGTCTCTAAAACTGTATCGCGAATTCCAGCTCGGAAAGCTCGAGTTCGCAGCTTCATTGAAGACAGAAGCTCTCTAAAATGCCTGTTGTCGATCACCGCACGGATGCAGTCATCACCCACACGCCGGGCGTGGATAAAACGTTATGCGTGTCGCGTTTATTATGCAGGGCGCTACATTGTCGCGGAATTAGGATGTGGGCCGTACTCGAGGCCGCTCGCACGGCTCGACGCGATTCCCTCGTTCGCAAATCAGTCCTCGAGTAACGCGTTCCGACGAGGCTAATTAAATGACAATCGAAATCGCCGAGTTGGGTGAGAACTCGTGTTAGTAGATTAGCGGGGATGAAGTTGCTACTCGTGATCCTGGTTTCGGGAGATTGATGGCTAGCGGACTAGTGTTCGCTCGCGATTCTACACCGAAATTTGCCAACGCGCTTTGCGAGCTCCCGATGTCGCTCGAACATTTTTTCCGAGATGCCAGTAAGCGTTAGAATGAATTATTTGTGACTATTTGTGATCAGCAGACTTCGGATCTTTATGCAAAATAAAAGATGTCTGCGTCGATTCCAAGAGACAGAGGCTGAATAAAAATTTCTTTCTTGTTTTAATTATTTTATTAATGCGATGATTAAATTTTTTATAAATGCATGACGATCCGCAGTCTAGTGATCAGCATTATTCTAAAAAAACATTCCGAGCCACCAAAGATGGTGTCCGAAGACACACTTCAAGAACGTATCTTTTTTACGAACTTCCTTTATTATCAAAATAAAAGGTATAGTATGCAGGTAATCCCGCGTAACACGGTTCCGCTTTAACACGGTCAGTTATTTCTACAGAGAGAAGCCGGAAACGCAGGGGAGAACTTTGCAAAAACGGTCCACAGCATGAAATTTATAAAGATTCCGCAAGAAGAAGTAAACGAGCGAGGAATAATAAACATTCTTGAAAAAAGAAACGCATTGAAATACAGGTGCTGCGGGCAGGGGCTGACGGCGGATGTACATACACATGTATTCCACGAGCAAGAAAACCGTCCCGTTTAACGGCGCTCACGAATAATATAGTATGCAGAACAGAATTACCGTTCATTATTAAACAGTAACGTTTAATGCATTTCGTCCATTATTGATGCTTTTAGTGGACGTACACTCTTGTAGCGACGAAAGCAACACCGTGTTATTATGCGAATTCTGTGGACTCGGCTCTGTGTTATTAACTGTAACTGAAAAATTTGTTGCACCGGATCTTGGTTTTGTGTAATATAAATTAGCATAACGCGGCAATTTGAATAATGCAACTTCTACATTATAGGCCAGTTGATGCTACATCATTTTTATTGATATTCTCGCGTTATTATTCATTGGTACGCAGGAATCAGAAGAATTTCGAAAGCAGTCATTATGAAATAATTCTTAACCGGTTCTTTAACACATGACACATTTTTGTGAGTCTCTATCTACAAAATTTTTTATACAAAACGTAAGAATATCGTAACGTTGTTTTTAAGGCAACAATTTCTATTTTATTCCTGCTGCCCGCAATCAATGCAGAACATTCTTATTTTGCATAAAGATAAACAAATACTGATAAACAAATCTGAATACCTAAATGAACTTGTTAGCATAAGAGAAAGTGAATGTAGACCCTGAGGTATGAATACGAATAAATCTTGCGCTATCGCAAGGAAGAAATGATAGTTTCTGACAAATTGTTTTAAAAAAGGAGGTTAAATCAATTGCCAAGCACATCGTTAAGATAACATCCGGCGTGGACGACCCTCCTTTCTCCAGCATCACTTTCTCTGGAGCGCGTCCTTGGCCTGGACCGTGCCTTCTTCGATTCATTACGAGGAGACATAACGATCCCGAAGCCGGTTGTGTCTCAATGGAAATTCACGCCGGTTTTTCGACAACATGCTCACGAGGTTAGTCGACGCTATCACCGCTATAGCATTCGGTAGAATGTCGTCCGATTCGGGATGAGGTGCTTTCGAGATAAACCAGCTCGAAGCTCGTGCATCCGCCCACGGGGCGACCACGTGCGTGGGCGAGTCTGAATTTTCCATAGTGATATTGGCGAATTCAATTATTGGAGTTTAAACGCCGTGAATGCTGCGCCCCGAGGACTCTTCAGATGCAATTTCATGGCAACGCGTGGCTAAACATTTATCGGAATTTATACCGCGAGAGAAACTCCGATTCTGCTAAGAGCGGTTCTACCGGAAATGCATAATGAATTCAAATTAATTACTTCTTATCCCATTATTAGCTTTATGCAAATTCCCAATTTTGTAGGTTTATGAAAATTATAGAAGAACGCCCTCCGCTCCGTCGACGATTCGTTGCGGTCCAAACAGAATGTGAATGAATAGTTCCTTTGTATTTTATTAATTTGCATATGCTATAAATGCATGAAGATTCACAATTTACTTAGTCGAGACGAAGTTGTCGCAACAGCTTACAAGGGAGGTTACCCAACCGTAACACGCCGACTCTAATGAAATTTTGGTATGATATGGAACTCCAAAAAAATATTTGACATCCAAAAAAATTTGGGAGAACCTCATTTTCATACAAGAGCTTGATGTCCAAAAAAGATTAGAATTCCTTGGCAGTGCAAAATGAAATGAAGGTGAGAAGTTTGTAATTTGTCAGCACAAGAGTGCGGAAGATTGACAAGCGAACGAGTTCTTAATTGAAGGCAAATACGTAAATCGCAAGAAGCACGGGATTTATTCGAATCGAACGTGAGCGAACCTCCGAATTTTAATGAGAGGCGGTTAATCGCAGCAAGACGTTCTCGGGCAAGGCTTCATCCATAATTGATTGTAGCGCGGCGCTCGGTAAATAAATAATGGCCAACGAGAACACAGTTTTTCAGCGGGAAGGAATATTCACCCGCGTAGAAGATGGCGTCTCTCGTCGGACTTGGATTTTATATGCGCCGGCCCGATTTGAATTGTTGATTAAGCCATTAAGTTATGCGAGAATTACAATTACGGACGGCAGGCTTCGCCGTTCGGGAACTATAACTCGGGCCCGGGTGAGCTTGCATTTGAAACAAAGGGGACACCGTCGATGGTATTCCGGTTTGAAATGCGGGTGAGTGGACATTCATGTTCGACACGGGAACCAAATTAACCGGTCGATTGCGATCTTTATCGTTCCGCGAGATATTGTTGTCCCGAAACTTTTTCGCGTAATGCGCGCGCACGGTGTTGTTGGACGACGTGAGCGGGTGGAAACAGAATATATTTCTCTTAAGGGGGTAGACTTGTTTCTCTTAAGGGGTAGACTTGTTTCTCTTAAGGGGGTAGATAATGCAAAGATGGGGTTTTCCAGTAGTTAAATGCGCTAGATGAGGCG